>JAKTWV010000021.1:0-191595 GCA_030582235.1 Ruyongia ponderosae | reverse complement strand
AATTTGACAAACACCATTGTCTGCGCAATTAAGGCATCCCGGTATGTGATGGGATAACGCACCATTTTTCGTTGTTGGGATATGCGAAATCTGGTCGAGTATACAGTCCAATCGGGGTCGAATCGGGGTCGTTGGATGGCCAATCGATCGATCGACCGGTCAAAAATTGGATTCTTGGGGCAAAAAAAATTCAAATTCGAAAAAAAAAGTTGCCAAAGCTCGTTTTCACCCTTTCCCATAGTTAAGAAATGAACTTCAGCGCGTCACAGTTTAACAACCACGAAGGATAGGATGGTGAATTTAGGTGCGTTCGAATACTCGTGTCGAGTGCATCATTTTACAACTTTCTAATTGAAGAATACCAAGCAAACGCAAAAGTTGATATTTTTCAAAGCTTATATTATATGTAATGTAGTACTCAAATGGCGCTATACACTATTAAGATGAACTTATAATGATTGATTACTCTCTCAAATCGATATCCAGCTCAAACTTGTCCATAATCTCACGAAACTCATCTAAATTCTTAGGAAACTCACTGGCCACCTCACTAATGATATGAGCCTTCAATCTGCTGATCGACATCATATATTCCTTTGGTTCCCATAAATTCAATGCTCCTAGTTCTTTTCTGATATGATCAAAAGATCCAATAACCTTATCCAAAGGCCCATACTTTCTAAGAATAGCACTTCTGAACTCAGAATTTGTTGTCCAATAATAAATAATTATATGGCCAAAGTAACACAACCTTCTTGAGTTAATCCCCCCTTGTTTGTTAACGCAATCTTTTAATTTAGGTAACACATTAACGATATCATACTCTGGAACAACCATCGTATCATATCTATTCAACCCTTTTCTACCTCCGAATGCATTAGCAACACAAACTGAAAGAAACTTGAACCCAATCGATCTAGGATCATTAGTTATCATGGATATATTTGAATCAACAAATGATGATATTCTTCTCACTCTTTCAGTCTTAATTCCACTTGAGGGTTTGATAAAGTAATCAGAGAGAAACTTCTCAAAGGCATCTGTTATATCATCACTGGAAATGATGTTGGTTAAATTATCTTTGATGTTTTGATCTGTTAATTTACCCTTAGTTGAAATTATTGGTGTAGCATCATTCTTCAATCTGTCCTCTTCAATAGTTAGCTTCAATCTACTAAAGGCTATATCTATAGCTTCGTCAGGGTCAGTGGCAGGTGGTGCTTCAAGTATTGAGGATCTAAAGGCTTTCTGGACTTCAGCATCTATCTCATCTCCAGTCTCATCAGCAGTTTCGAACTCAGAGTCTGAACCATCAATTGAAGATAGCCCGTCATCAATGGTTTCTGCCTCTGAATCCTGAGGTGTCGTTAAACTTGAAGAGTCCGAGTAGTAAACCTGTGACATTGTTCAAGCTTTGATCTGATCGTCTTTGATACCAGGGTTGTAATTCTTGTGGAATAGAGCGGCTCTGTTTATATTTGTTGTACTGTTGAGGGTTCAGTTCGTATGAAGATTACCAAAGTATATCAACGGTAAATGATTTGTAACAATTACGACCCTGAATACAATAATTTCCAACTGCCTGGTTTGATAATGAATATAATTTCGAGGAAAACATGTTGGCTATATGTTACAATATTTTCGTAACAAAAGGGATAATCGTGTCGTCCCCTTTGTTTGGAATATCAGAACCGCAAACTTGCCTGTTTCAAAAATAACATGAACTCACCCGGTCCAGATCATTTGTTTGAGATATCACACACACACACTAACAGTGGTGATTGATATCCAATTCTTGAAAGGACAACATCTTGTCTCTACCAACTGCTGGAGTCTTATCAGTCGTGACTTTATTAATGGTCGGAATTCAAACGTGCACGTGACCAATTCACCCTCGGCAAAATTTAGTTTGTTGGCGATGAGCTTTGTGTAGTTCATCAAAGAGTGGTACAAAGATGAACTTGTAAACCCCATATTTCACATGACAGATTTCGTTAAGATACCTGCTAGAAAATCAATAATAGGTGTAAAGGATCCAGAAAGTGATAATCCTCTAGACCTGAAGTCACTACTGGCAAATCTTGACTCAAAAAAGCAAATCATATTGGAATCATCCCTCTATGAAAAGATCACATCATCACTAGAAGGCACATCTTTCAAAGGTATAAGATGTTTGGCACTAGGTTCGTCTGCCAAGGAGAATGCAGCTTTATTCCAACTAGCTCTTTTAGTGATACTCATTGAAAAGTATGAGATAAGGACAGAACATGTTTCACTTTATGATCCAGAGTTTTCAAAATTGGATAAGCTTTTATTCAGCTCATTACAGTTCCAAGTAGAAGAAGATTACAGTATCCCAACCTCATTACAGGAAGATGAGATTCTTTACTTTTTGCCACATGCTCCATTATCGTTGACAGATGAAATCCTAAAGGTGAAGGGGTTGAAACTACTATTGGCAAATGATATCATTACACATACCTATAGATTATCAAAAAATGATCTATTCAACAAATATCCAACCCTTTCAAAGGCTGTTGATATATTAAATAAGACCCAAAGTATAGACTCAACTAAAGCAACTACTATAACAGATGACGGATTTGAAACAATAAAGTCTAAAAAGAAGAGAAAGTCAAAATCAAAATTTGTTGAACCAGTTTGTGACTATTCTTCAATCCAAACACATTTCACCAAAGTAACTAAATACAGTTATAAAGGAGTAGAAGAAGGTCCTTGGTTGAATGCATTTACAGACCTCTCCTTCCACACCTTAGTTATATGACAAATCATAAATAATATCATAGTTTAATGACATCCATTTTGGGTACCACATAGGCTCATAGTGTTGCATTTACATAGAGCATAGCACATTCATGAGTAGATAATTAGATGTCTACATCAATAATTATATGATCAATTAATAGATTAAAGTTATAGTAATTAAAGCTATAAATATATGAACAGAATGTAAATTATTAAAACCATAAAACAGAATGATTGTTTAATGTAAACAAAATAAAAAAGAGCAAAAAAAATGTGCAACAATATGGATAATTCCCAAAGATATAGATAATGGGAAAATATGAAGAAGAATGGAACAGAAAAAGCAACAGAAGATATTAGAAAAAAATAGAATATAATGCAAAATAGAGTTCACTGAGTCAATAATTGTTTATATTTAATGAATAAAATTTGAGGATTAATTAACACCACACTAATAAAATCCTCGTTCAAAAAATCTCAAGTATTCAAACGAAACACCCACAAAACACAGCAACTTTAATCAACTAACCTTATTGATACTTACTCCAGTTATCAATAACTTCCTTAATTTTTTCTGAACCAGTCAATTTGTAAACATCTTCAAAGTATTCCTTAGTAACTTGGAATGGCTTAGCAGTCAAATTAGGAATATATTTGTTGACTAATTTATCAGTCTTAACATTCTCCTTTAGGATGTTCTTTTCCAAGAATTTCTTGAATGGCTTAACACCATTTCTTAGGTAACTGGAATGGAATGGCACTGAAATACCACGTAATGGAATTGTAGCGAAACCTCTTTCTAAGTCAATTGGTTGAGCCTTGGCTAATGATTTTTTGGAAACTTCATCAATGATTTCATTCAAGTGTTCCTCAACCTTTTCAATTGATAGTTGTTCTTGTAACTTGTCAATATCTAACTTTTGTAATTTAATGAAATTCAAAACGTTAGTCAAAGTATCTAAACCACGTAAGTCACCAGCAGCAACGTATTGTTGGTTTTCAACATTGTAGTTAACAATTTCACATAACCATGTAGTTTGCTTATCAACACGGTTGACAACAAACTTCAAAGCATCTTGAGAGAAGGTACTAGATACTCTACTTGGGTTAACGGCAATCATACCATAGTTTGATCTTCCTTGTTCATCTCTTGGAACAGCAACTTGCATTGTCATACCTCTGTAGAAAACAATTTCAACCAAAGATTCGATTGACATAACTTCAGCTAATGAGGCTAATGAAGCGTATTCACCTAAGGAATGACCAGCAAAAATACAATCAACAGGAATCAAACCCTTAGCCTTCAAATCTTCAAATGAAGCCTTTTCCATCAATGTTAAAGCTGGTTGAGTAAATTGAGTAGCAGAAATCAAACCACCTGGATTTCTGAAAGTAAATGAAGTAGTCTTTTCGTTAATCTCTTTGAAGATCTTTTCAGAGACAATTTTGCCATCAACAATAGTTTCAAAGGTCATTTGAGTATAGTTTTCCTTGATACTTCTACCCTTTTCACCACCGAAATGGACAGTTAATTCAGATGGATTGTTCTTAACGATATCAATGATGGAGAAACCATATGTGTTCAAAAAATGAACATCAGCTCTGTCCCAAACATTACGAGCAACATCAGACTTTTCGTATAAGTCCATACCCATACCTTGTTCTTGAGAACCTTGACCAGTGAAAACGAAAGTGGAAACTGGTTGATCAATTTCGGCTTCACCGAGTAAGACTGGTACATCATCAGAGTTTCTGGTTTCAACCTTAATGATCTTACGACCATTGATCATACCAACATGTTCTAATTGAGTAGTTAAAGAGTCATTTGGTAACACCATACCAGCAAATTGAACATTGAAAGCACGAACTCTTGATGAAACTGAATTGGCAGCCCAACCCTCAACTAAAGCACGAACAGAAGCTGAAGAATACATACCATGTGTGATAGTACCTGGTAAGTTGGCGTAAGAAGAGAAAACTCTTGAAACGTGAATTGGGTTGAAATCACCAGAAACGACAGCATATGGTTCATTTGTAGTTGGAGCACGGGATTCAATTGTAGCAATTGGGATGCTGTTTTCAAATTTAACCTTTTGTTCAATAGCAGAACCATTTCTAGTCAAGTAGTCAATAACTGGGTTACCATGAGATGCACCGGCTTCGTAATCAACTGAACCAACTTGAATGATTTCCTTAGTTGGTAATTCTAATAAGACTTTACCAACGGACTTAACAGAGTTGAAAATGGTCTTGTTCTTGAAAGTAACTTCGGTCTCAATTTCAAAGATTAAAGTTTCACCTAACAAGTTTCTTTCAGTTTCCAAGTCAAACCATTGCTTTGACTTCAAAACAGCAATATCCTTAGCAGACTTGACGTGTAATTGGAATGGAGCTTCAGTGGTCTTTGAGAAAGTGTTTTCAAAATCACTGTACTCACCACGGTATAAAAATTGAGATTCAACTTCCATAACTGGCTTACCATCCTTAGTAATAGTACCAACGACTAGGACAACCTTACCAGAATCTTGGTTCAAAACTGATCTAATTTCAGCATATGATGAAACAACATCATCCTTTTGTAATGGAGAAGCACCTGGAACCATCTTGTAACCGTTTGATAAATGAACTAATCTTAATAAGTCACCGTCAACCTTACTTGGGAAAATAGCCTTGATAATAGCCTTCCAACCAATGACAATAGCAAAATCCATTGGAGCCAAAGTCTTTCTACCAGTTCTTTGAACAAAATCTTCACATCTGTTGCCAACAGCATGAGTGAATTCAGCAATCTTTTGAGCAGAAATAGTAATTTCATCACCTGGAATTGGCTTATGAACATCAATATCCAGATCAAACTTTTCAGTGAACCAAACTTTCCAGTAAAATTCTTTGATTCTTTCGTTACGGTTTTCAGTAACTTCCAAAATTGGAGCAAAACCGTCTTCAGGGTTGAATTTGTATAACAATGGCAAAGCAACGTCTTCCTTGGTAACATTTCTAGCTTCAATCAAAGATAATTGAATGGTAGTGGCATCAACGGCACTAACCTTGACAACTGGTCTAACCTTACCTTGAATTGGCTCAGAGACAGTGATAACAGTCTTTGATGGAACATCTGGGTATTCAATTTCAACAACAACACCTTGAGCTGGAGCTAAGACTTGTCTAGCTGGGTTGGTAACAAAGTTGGTACCTTGAACAATACGCTTAGTTGAGATGAATGCATGTCTCCATGAACGCTTTGGACCAGCTAATAATTTGAACCAAGTTTCTTCATCGGTATCCTTTGAGGCACGGTAAATGATCTTGTTTTCAGATTCAACATGATCGAATTGAACTTGAGCTGGTTCTTCACCACCAAAGTAGCTGACAACAGGAATCTTAGATTCGTCACCACCATAGACACTTTCGATCAACTTAGCAATGTGACCATCATGGATGCCATCCAAAATAGATTTGACTGGTTCATCAACCTTGTTGGTGAATTGAGCAGCAACAGGACCATGTAAGATACAAGTTCTTTCGACATCTTCACCTACAACAGCTTCCAAGTCTTCTGATTGCCATAAGGAATCCTTCTTGAAGAAAACTTCAAATCTAGCATCTAAAACTGGGACAAATGGAACTGGCTTTTGAGCTGGGTTTTGACATAACATTAAGAAGAAATCGACATCTTGTTGGTTAACCAATTGAGTCTTAGCTTCTGGGTAAGCATTGAAGATCAAATCAAGACCTTGTTCTGGCTTTTGTAAGACATCGAAGTTGGATAGGACTGAGCTAGTAGCCTTAGTAGTGAAACGTTCTTCAACACGGTGTAAGTATCTACCCAACATGTTTCTCAAAGAGACATCAATCCATCTTGTAGATTTTCTGACAAAACATAATTCAACAACTCTCTTGGCAATTTCTTCGTAAGTTAATTCATTCAAGTCACGAACCTTACCATCAATAGTAGCAAACCATGGCTTTTGGAAATCATTGTTCAACTTCTTGATAATGTAATCCTTCTTCTTATCTAGAGCTTCTTGTAACTTGTTCTTTGGTAAGTTGAAGATAGTTTCATCTAATTCTTTCCATAACATAACACCACGAGTGGCTAACTTATGAATTGGTTCACCCATTTCTGATCTAACGGTAATAAGACCACCAGTTGGTTTCTTATAAGTTTGTTCCCATTGAGAATCTGGAACACCTGGAGCGTCAGCAATGGCTTGCTTAGCAGCTGGAGATGTAAAGGCTTCCTTGGCAACCATAACTCTTGAACCAGTTAAAATACCATCAAATGGCATTGGTGGGTAGTTGAACTTGGTTGACCATTCACCAGTTAAGTATGGGTAAGTATCATCAGCACTACCGAAACCAGAACCAGCAATCAAAGAGATGTTTGAACATCTTCTGATCTTGGAATACATTTGTAAGATTGGAGCATGGAAATCTTCAAAAGAATGATGTCCACCACCTCTACCACCAGTCCATTGTAAAACAATTGGGAAGTTTGGATGAGCCTTAGCAATAGAAATAGCTTGAGAAATTGAATCAACTGAACCTGGCTTCAAACCTAAGTGAGTTAAACTCAAAGTTTCAATATATTCAGTGGCAACTTCTAATGATGGAACACCAGCACCGATGGTTAATGATTGAATTGGGAATCCCTTTTCTCTTAATGACTTGATTAATGGAATACCCCATTGTAACATTCTTGGATTAACATAAATCAAGTTAATACCAATACCAGAACCTGGAGTAACTTGATCAACAACTCTTTGCATGGCATTAGTGAAACTAGTTGGGTCAAAGTACCCACCACCAGCAATTTCAATGTGGTAACCGGCATTCATAGTGGCAGCAACGAAATCTGGATGAACAGTGGTTGGAGTCATACCTGGAACTAAGATTGGAGCTCTACCCAGTAATCTTGAGAATTTGGTATCAACATAGACTTTACCAGATGAGGTCTTGGCTAATTTTGGTTGATATTCTAATAACCAATTTTGGGCAAACTTGACGTTATCATTGATATCGAATAATTCTTGCTTGAAACCAAATTCATCATCAACAGATGAATCTAAAACACCAGCAATGATGACTCTAACACCTGAACCATCCTTGTTACGGTGGGTCAAGACACCAAGACCAGAAACACCACCTGGGCCGAAATCTAAGATGTGAGTGGCATTGAATTGAGTAGCTAATTCCCAGTTGACTGGTAATCTAGTGATTAATAAGTTTAATCTTTCAATGACAGAACCGTTGTATTCTCTCAAATCAGAACCATCAAAAGTATCATAAACTGGAATCTTCAAGTCAGATTGTTTGAATTCCAAACCTTCATTAATCAAATCTTCCTTAACTAATTGAGAAGCTTCTTCTAATAAGTGACAATGGAAAGGAGAAGTGATTGGTAAGAATCTGTTTGAGAATTTCAATTTTCTTTCACTGAATGGAATTCTAGCTTGATCTAAACCAGCTGGAGCTTTGTTCTTTCTGAGAGTTAAGTTCAAACCATATAATGATTGTGGAGGACCACTTACAACTAAGTTTCTAGCACCGTTAACCAATGAGATTTCAACGTGCTTTTCCTTTGGTAAATGAGCATTGGTTTGATCAACAAATTTTTGAACTTGATCCTTTGTTAAATCTCTAATTGATAACATTGGATATGGGTTACCTTCACCATTTTCAACAGAGTCTTCCAACATTGAAGGTGGTAAAGCAGTGTTTGGGTAAACTTGATAACATCTAACACCAATGTAGAATAAAAAGGTAATTGATTTGTTTAAACTTTCAAAGAATGAATCCCATGAATCAGCTTCAGCAATGGCTAAAGCAGTGGTTAAACCTTGAGAATGACCAGTGGCACCAGAGAGGTAAGATCTCAATTCACCTGGAGTTAAACCTAAGACTCTGGCAGTAATGGCATAATGAGCTAGTTGAATGACACAGATCAATGGACAAGAGACTGGGATTGATAATAAATATTCATTTGATGGAGTGTTTGATGGGTTGTTTAACCAATCAATCAAATCGAAACCTTCAGTGTAGACTCTCTCGAAATTTTCGACAGATCTGACCAATGAGTTCAATTTAGCAGCAGATTTTTCAATAACATCAGATACTAAACCATTATATAAATGATATAATTCTCTTAATTCTTCAAAATAATCATCAGTATTACCTTGACCACCAAAGATGGCGACTAATTTAGCTTCATCGTTTAAGACAGATCTTAGTAAAGCAGAATCGTATTTCTTGAATGGTTTACCAGCAGTTAATCTAGCACTGAAATAGTTCTTAACAATCAATTTGACCTTATCTAAACTAGTTGGGTAATCTTCAGACTTCAACAAGTTTGAAGCCAATGTATGAATATCATGACCATTTAAGAATCTGTTTTCAAATTCTGATAAAGTGATTGCTAAGACTTGATCAAATGGACCGCCAGTAACGTTTGGATCAATTAAGTTTGATAAGTAACCCAAGAAAGTTGATAATAATTCAGTTGGAGAAGCAGGTTCATCTTCACCAGCAAAACCATCTGTTGGTTCTGGTAAAGATTTGATGAATTGGTCCTTCAATTGGGAAGCAGTGAAGATCAAATTTGTTGGGACTAGTAAGGTATTTTCAATAGAGCCATGAGTTAATGTCAATGGTCTCAATGAAGAGTCTTGAGCAGGAGTGAAAGTACCAGTCATTATGTGATGAGGATTAGAGGTTTATGAATGTGGTGATAATATGAGATAAAAGATGTGATTGATGATGATATTAAGTTGGAATTGTAAGATGAGATTGTCTAAATTAAGAGATTTTCCCAAGTCAATTGTTTGAATCTAATAAGGTGGCAAAAAAAAAGTTTCAATTCTTTAGTCTGAGGAATAGAATAAATATATCTGGGTCCTGAATGTGATAGTCTATTTGAAGATTGAATATTTGAACAATATAAATTAGGATATCTTGAAGTTGTGGTGTGGTGTCAGATATCAGTAACTTATATTATATCGATTGAAGGTCTTCGATCTTTAGTAACACAGCGGCTTGCAGATTGGAATCAAAAAAAAGAGTCTTTTTGTAGTATAGATGAGAAGGCAGCAAGCGAGCAATTGGGTGAATAGCAGGCGATACGAGACTTTATATATAGCTGGGAGGACTCTTTGTAGAAGGTTGGATTACAAAGGATGTTCAGAAGAGAAAGAGAAACTCGATCAACAAACAAAAGCAGGAAGGAAAAAAAAAAAAAAAAAAGCACCAAAAAAGAATTGTTGGGCGTTGGGAATTTTCACGATTTTCGATTTTCTAGTGGAAATTTGTGCGTGTTTAATTAGTGGCCAAAGTGAACAAGTACTGGCTGGTCTGCTCTTTGCAAATTGCTGGGACGGCGTGCACCTCCCAGGTTCCAACCACATCTTGATGTCTCTGCTGATTTCTTGATGGGCTCCCTGGCCGATCATGTCAAGACTCAAGACTCAACAATGTAACATCCAACATCCAACAAGTCTGGCAATTAGCCCTGTAAAGACGTAGCGTATGCTCTGGAAAGTGATAGTGCCCATGGACTACCACACTACCACACACTATTGCTCTGGAGTACAATTGATGGATACAGAGATATCGAGTGTTTCAGCTAAAACTACAGTACACAGACCCCTGTCAACCTACAACTTCCAACAATAACGATAGTAGTACGTATATCGACATCAAGTCACGTGAACATCCTGACACCTTTTCATAAGTTATAGTAACGTTTGAATATTCTTGTATTAGATTGGGTAAATCGTGTTGGCAGTACCTGAACCGCCAATCTATATAGTAGTAATACAACTTTGAGATCTAACAATACTCCAGTCTCTAATCCCAGCACCCAGCACCCAGCACTTCTTTTATCGATCATAACCATCTTTCATTGACTTCAAGCCAATTTGAGATAATCTTTTTCAACAGTTCTAACCAACTTCATGGTTTGTTCCATAAAGGTCAATGTCAAAATACTATGTGGTGCAATTCTCAGTAATTGTGCAAAAAAACCCTTATATAAAGCAGAAACCCCTTCATATTTAACTGTCTTGATAAAACAATCAATTGGTCCCTTGTATAAATCACCCTTTTGATTATACATTCTAGTCAAAATAACATCACCTGGATTCATTGCAACACCAACACCTAAACCAGCGCATGTACTGGAAATCAAATGTAATGCTGTCCCTTCAGAAACAATATCATTCTTCAATAAGAAACTCTTAACATAGTTATAAATTGGTAATTGAACTGATGATCCCATACCTGTTCTTATAACAGCAGCATCAACACCTCTAAATAGACCTTTAATACCTCCTTCATTTTTATAAATTTTGGTTAAACCTTCAACAAAGTTTTTATAATGTGTTTGTTCACCAATCGCAACACCATGAGCAACATATGATTGCATTCTAGTCTTGATCAAAAACAATGGAGATCCAACAATTGCACCAGTCATACCTGAAATAGCACCAGATGCAACATTCACAGGCAAACTTTGGATCTTTTGACTATCAATGGCATCTGGATAAAAAACCTTGTTTAAAGCACCCCTTGTTGGTTCATAAAGTCCTAATCTACAACCATTCAACCCAATTTGATACATATATGCACAAATAAGACCCTTTTGTAACCCCCTTATACCTTCATTTTGATAAATTTTACCCAAAGCCTGTATTGGGTTCTTGTATACCTTTTGTGTAGAACTTGAAGCTTTTTCACCTTGCAATTGCATTCTAATCTTGACGACTTCAACTGGGTTGGTGAAGGTAACAGCTCCACAGGCTGCAATCCCACCAGCTAGAAACCCACCTAATGTACTGATTTGTTGAGATGCTGACTTTTCTGACATTTATAATTATAATATCCTGATTCAGATCTTAAGTCACAAATCTTGATCTTTGAAATCCAAAGAACAGAACTACGATATTGCGATATTGGTAGTATCACAATCTTTCAGTTATAAGGTGCACACGTCTCTGATCAAACAAATATTGTTTTCTTCATTCAACCTTTTTCGCAGTTTTTTTTGTTCGGATGCTTTTCGGAAAGAAGAGCTAAGCGATACAAATTACTACAAGTGGGATTCTATTCATGATATATATTCCTATTGCTAGTCTATAGTAAACGTCAATAAAGCAATAAAGACTATAATCTCTGGTCATAAACGTAAAAATTGTTCCATTGCCAAAAAAACCCTTGAAAAAACCATCATATCAAACTCCCTCATAAAAACATTCAGACAACAAATGATAGAGACCTTTTCTCCAAATTGAATGAATCAAGTGTTGCTCACAACTTACTGAACCTTCAACTGTGTCCCACAATCTGTGCAAAACATACCAACATTGACACCCGTGATATCAGTCTTCTGAATGGAAAACTTATCTCCATTACAAACATCACATATCATGATACCATTACCATTGCTTACTACATTAGGGCTGGTATTAACATTGTGAAATTGCGAGTCTAATGTGCCACTTCTTGATCTAGATCTCTTCACTTCAGCATAATCAGCAAGATTTGTTGATGATACATTGCTACTTGAACCATTGTTGGCAAATGATGTTGTAGATCTATTTTTTCCTTTGGCCGATCCCAAAATTTGATTCAGTTGGCTATTTTGTTGTAAACGAACATCTGATTGATGTTGTTGTTGTTCTTGTAAAAGCGCTTTGCTTGCTCTATCCTTTGATATCTTTCTCTCTGATAAAACTTTCTTTCTGACATCGGCTGATATATCTTGTCTGAATATCCTAATCAAACCTCTATCATCGCAAGTAACCATAATTGCACCAATGTAATCTTCTGTCATTAATAAATTCTTCTTGTCTAATGAATCTGGTAATTGACTAACGTTGTTATTCAACTCATAGATATAATCATTTGATAATGAAAGACATTTGGTAGTACCAGCAGGTGCAAACACAGCGCATGTCACTGGATTATGGTGGGCATGAAATGTAGTGAAATCCTTTCTCTTCTTCTTGTCATGCAAAAATCTCTTCAAATTCAGCTTATGGGAAGCAAAGGAAGAAGATGACGAAGAGGATGGTGGTGGTGTATTCAATGATGTAAATCCATTACTCAAACCAGATGTTGGTGCTATTGGAGACTCGGAATTGTATTTGGAGTCAGAACCATCTGAATCAAGAGACCAAAGGTAGACCCAGTGATTCTCTGAGCCAGATATTATATACCTCTTATCATCCGAAACAGTGGCAATAATCTGAGATGTATTTTCCAATCCTTTAAAATATTGAATTAATTGACGTCTCTTCAACGATAACAATCTGATTTTTGAATCATTAGTGGATATTAGCACTTTGATATCATCACCATCATTAAATGTTTCAATACCAGTAACTTTTGAACCATGATCCTTGGTAGTTGTACCAGGTGTATAACTTGTCGGAGTACCATTTTTGTTTTTCTTGATCACAATTGAATGTCTTAATTCTAAATTAGTCGTATCCAAAAAGTAAACAATACCATTGAAAGTCCCCACTACTGTTAATTTACCATTAGGAGTAAATGCCACGGCTGTAACTAAATCATGAGCATCGAATGAATAACTGACTTGATTATCCAAAATAGACCATAATCTAACCGTTTGATCCAAACAACCAGTAATGAAAAATCTATCATCTGTTGGGTGGAACTTCACACTTGTAACAAAATCAGTATGTACAAAAGTTCTAAGACAAACATTTTTAGAAACATTCCATAATTTGACAGTCTTATCCATTGAACTTGATAATAAGAAATTATTCTTACTCCAGTCCAAGCAAAGAATATCATGGGTGTGACCTTCATACGATCTGAAGGGAACTTCTTGAAAAACTGATGCATATGTCATTGTCTTTGTATCATTTAAGTTTGAACTGTTATTGTTTGACAAGGTTTGGGAAGATAAGTTATCATTAGATTGAGAGTTCATGGATGAGTCAATTCTGTCTAGAGGAGATGATAACACTTTCCAGACTTGAATAACACGATCTCTACCAGCAGTTGCTAAATATTTACCATCAAGACTGAATCTCATTGCCCATACAGCATGGCGTCTTTCATCATTAAGATCAAGAGTTGGTGTTTTACTCTCACTACTGTTGGTGTTGGTGTCACTCTCAACATTATTGGAAAATATGTTATCCTTCCCCTTGGGAGAATTATTGACATTGTATGACTGTTTCAATTCTTGTGCCAAGAATAATCTCTTACCGACGGGGAGTGTCTTCCCACATCTTCTAAAAGTCTTTAAATATGATGGTTTTCTCAAGAATTCATCAAATTGTTCATCTTGTATGACTTGTAACTTCTCAGATAACGACTCATATAACGGCTTGATGATACCGCTTGAATATTTATGGACTTGAAAGCACAATGGTGCCATCTGTGCCGGATATGACGAGACATCGATGCTCCTTCTTGTCTCGTCCTCTTCAGACGAGAACTCATGGTCATCTTCAACTAATGTGGAAGACGATCCAGACGATGAAATGCTTGAGGGTCTTCCATTGTGATGGAATATGGACTGGAATAGCTTAGTTCTGATCTGATGAGGGACTATCGATCTCTGGTAGGACGAGGCATCGTCACTGAAGGATACCGGACTCATATAAGTTTTCAAATGTTTCCCACAAAGCTTTCTGTTGATGGCAAGATGGCAATGTATTAGGTCTCAGCAACAAAGGGTTTCGCCTCCCAAAATACCACAACCCTCCCCGAAACGACGGAGTGCCCGCACCAAGTTACCCTCCGGAAAATTTTTCAGAAAATCCAATCGCGATCAACAAAGAAGCTGATGATTTGAAGAGGTGGTAGTATTACTCTGTTTATAGTTCATAGCATCAATCATGTCTGATATCAAATCGTATGTACACCATATTCACAAGCATTCCTAAATACAGTCTTACTAACAACCACTCTGCAATCTTAGAAACAACTGGGCTGACGAAGAAGAAGTACAAGGTCCAATCATCAAGACCAACCAAGATGGTACAAAAACTATAATCACATTCAGAACAAACGATGAAGGCCAAAAGGTCAAAGTGACACAGAAGATCAAAGAAGTTGTTGTCAAGGAGAAGGTAAATAAAGATGTTGCCAGAAGAAAGACCTGGGCCAAATTTGGTGCTGAAAGAAACACAGCTCCAGGTCCAGATTTTAGAACAACACAAGTTGGTGAACCAGTCTTTTTAAATCTAGGAACCTCATGGAAACTTGCTGAAAAGGAAAAGGAAGAAGAAAAGAAATCAGAAGCTGCCAAGTCCACTACTTATTCTGGTATTCGTTGTAGAACTTGTGGTGGTGCACATTATACCGCCAAGTGTCCATTCAAAGAAACACTGGGTACTGTTGATCCAGCTGCTGGTGATGCTCCAGTAGATGCTGCTGACTTTGCTGCTGTCTCTGCTGCTGCTCCAAGTGGTAAATTTATTGCTCCTCATCTACGTAATAGAACTGGTACTGAAGCTGATAGAAGATTGGCTGGCCGTGAACGTGATGATTCAACAACATTAAAGATTACACAATTGAACGAAATCGTTGATGAAAATATGGTAAGGGATGAATTATTGAGTGGTTTCCAAATTGTTAGAGTTAACATTGTCAGAAATAAAGAAACGGGTAGATCCAAGGGTTTGGCATTTGCTCAATTTGTTACAGAACAACAAGCTGAAGCTGCATTAGATAGATTGAATGGTAGAGGTTACCATAACTTGATTCTACATGTTGAATGGTCAAAACCAAAAAAATAATAGATTAGTTGATTTCATTCATATGCATCTAAAATTATAATAATCAACTCTTTGTCACTATCATATTTACATTTCATAACCAGTTTGTACTTTAGTTTATTAATTCTTTTTCAAGGTTAGTCTTCATTTCTTCTCTCTATTTAAATTACTTGTATTATCGCTTTATAAATCAGAAGAAAATAACAATATTACATCACTACAATGTTTAACTTCAGGGTCTCAATATATAACGTATGAGATTATGATTATGGTACCTATACTGGGATTTCATGTTACTTCCTTTCAATTTTATTGAATCCAAATTTCTTTACCATTTGCCTCCATGAACTTACCTAATTTGACAACATTTTGATCCCATTCAACTAATTTCTGTTTCATGGATTCAATTTGTTCAGAATTAATGACTCTTGGTTGGACCCAACTGATGGAAATTGTTTGATTGATTTGATCAATAGAACCCTTCAATAAACCTAAACTTAAAGCTCTCATAACTAAATGTTCCACTTCATTAATCTGTAGGAATGTAGCTTTGGAAACATCTTCAAATGAGATTATTCTAATTGATTTACTAAAAACCAACTCCACTAATGTCATTAAACAAATTTTTTGTCTTAAAAATGATTCAGAAATCTTTAATAATGGTACTTTATCCAAATTGCTCAACAAAGTGGAAAACTTGTTGATATCCCCACTATTCAAAGATAGTAATAGATCAATCAACCATTGATATGGACCATTAGCCAATACTTGTAATATTGGATGTGTTAATAATTCACCAAAATTATAAATCTTATCAGCTAATAAAGCACTGATACTTAATTCATAGCCTAATTTTTGTTGATCAATAAGTGGTAAATCGACATTCAAGTTGATGGTGGAAAGGTATAGTAAACTCTGATAATAGAAGTTGTTATAATCTGCTTTAATCTTGTAATATTCAGAATTTGTTGAGAAATAAGATTGGTTTAATTTCAAATCAACAGAATCATATCTTTCTAATTCCTTGGTGATTTTATCCAATAATTCTCTAGCTTCAGATTCTTGATTTCCTAATCTCAATCTAAGTCTAGCTGTTTCAATCTCGATATAAATCAAAGCTTGGTCTTTATCTAGTTTATCTTGTTTCTTCAACTCTTCATCCAAATTTGTCAAATAAGTCAAAGCTTCTTCAGTTTGAACATCAGCAATTGAGGAGATTAGGAATTCAACCAACTTCAAAGGATTGATCTTATATTTGAAACTTGTAATAAAGTTATTGAACAATCTCAATCTGAATTCCTTTGAGATAGGAGCCTTATAATATTGATCCAAAGCAGTGGTCAATTGATGCCATAATTTACGCTCATATAGATCTTCAAATGTGTAATATAATGGAGCTAGTTGAGGGTCTGATTCTGTTCTTAATACAGTTAAGATTCCTGTAACATCATTACCTACTGATTCGGCCATTTTAGACTATGTTTAAGATGTGATTGTAACTGTGATCTCTTCAAGTTGAAGTTGTTTATCAATGAATTGGTGTTTTTGCCACCAAGAATTCGTTCATTTTTTTCGAAGAAATCCTCAACCAAAAAAAAAATGTGCGCGAACCGAATTCTTCAGTATACATTGTGGTTAAGTATTACCTTACTACTTTACATGTATCATAGTTCTATCATGGTTCTATCATGGTCATTAGGATCATTATCTTGTTCTATTTGATCAATTGTTATACTTTATAACTAGATATCACTATTTGTGCCAACTCTTTCGACTTGTATACGTCTTCATGTTGTCCAAAATTACCTATTGATAATGTGTACCTGATTCTCAGATCTTCTAACTTATTTAGAAAAGATTTTGTTTGCTTTAGCGATAATAGTTCATCTTGATATGAGTGAATAACTTGAATTGAGTCAATAGAACTCAAAAGAGAGTTAAGATCAATGGTGGAGTTAAACAAATTGTAATCGTCATGAGCTTCCGACACGAATCCTTCGTAATCAGGGTACTCTTGCACTAGTTCCTTCAAGTCATAAATACCATCAACAAAAAAAATCTCGACAACTTCGATGCCATCTTTATGTAATTGATCTAGGATTGATAATATTATAGTGGCACCGACTGAATGGCCTAATAGCTTTACCTTTTTGTATTGATGGATATTGGCTATCTTTTTGATTGCTTCCAGTACGTCTTCGTTATGCGTAGGATATTTCACTTCTGGAGTCAATCTGTAATCCACACTATATAGTGGTATTGGAGTCTTGGAGTCTTTGATGAGCTTACTTATGGATAGGGCATCGTCATGTGTGTTGTTTGGATCTCTCCAGGCACCACCATGGATGAAAATCAAAGGTGTCAGCGAAGACGCCGAAGTTTCAGATATGTTATACTGTGCTACTATCTGACGAGTATGGTCTCCATACCTCACAACGTTACCTTGATCACCCATGTTGCTGATAGTAATAGCACCAGTGAAGAGTTTGAAAGTATTTCTAGAGACCGGGTTGAAGTTCAAAACGGGAAAATCAACTGGTGTTTGGATGTTCTGTCCCGCATTTGAGCTGGGGCTGCGATGAGATGAGATGAGATGAGAAAAGATGATGAGATGAGAAGAGTTATGGTACAAATTGAGGTCAAGGTGGTTGTTATGATGGTATTGTCGGTTGGTGCTTGTGGACAGCCTGCCGTGCCTGATACTGTCATAATTCATTGCCTGTCAGGGTGAGCTTCACAGCAGGACAGCCAGAGTGACCACGCTGCGGTCTTAGCTCCATCCAGCACAGAGGAGAAGACCCAGTAACTAGTATATATAGCTGCTTAGTTGACCTGTGTAGCCTCACTCAGTAGAACAAATAGTACCAGTAGAACCATCATGTCAAATTTACAAGACTTGAACAGCATCAGGGACAGGTTCCCCCTGGACAAGCTCTACAGGGCCCTGCCTGTGCCAGACTCGAAGAAGAAGGGCTTCTCACACATCTACAGAAACGCTGCTGCCATGGACAGTCTCGTGCCAAACATATCAGCAAATTTGTCCACCCTCCACGAACTCTTCTCAAATGCTGTCTCCATCTTTGGCAACTCAGACTGCCTGGGCGAGAGACTTGCTCGCCAGGATGGAACATTCGACCCATTCTACACTTTCCAGACTTACAACCAGATCGACAGAAGAAGACTTGATGTTGCCTCTGGTATTGTTCAATTGGTGACTAACAATGCAAAGTACAAACCCACTGGTAATAAAACTGATAAGCCAAACTTCATTGTCTCAATATCTGGTGTCAACTCTATAGAAATGCTCTTGGTGGATTTGGCTACTAGATCAGTTTCCATCCCAAATACTGGGCTTTATGATTCCTTAACTGAAGATGGTGCAAACCATATCTTGCAACTAACAAACTCTCCAATCTTATTCAGTAATAAAAACTTGTTGCCAAAGTTTCTATCACTAAAGAAAAGGCCAAATGGCGCTAAATCTTTATTTATGATTGTTCTTTTTGAAGACTTGATACTACCAAATGACAACCATTTAATTGAATCATGTAACGAATTAGGCATTGAATTGATTGATTTCAAACACTTGGAGAAGTTTGGTTCATTAAACAGATTACCAAATGATTTTAACCCTCCAAAACCTGAAACATTATATACTTTATCTTTCACATCTGGTACTACTGGATTACCCAAGGGTGTTTATTTAACACATAAGAATGCCACTGCGAACATCACTGGGTTTTTAGTACACGTTCCTAAGCCAGCTATCAATTTACCAGCTCAATACTCAAACAAGTTTGAGTATAATAAAGACTCAAACAATAAACAATTGAAGACTCTTTGCTTCTTACCTTTGGTTCATAATTTGGAGAAATCAATCTCAAACTTTGAAATGTGTTATGGTATTGCGCTTGGATTACCAACAAAGCCTGGAACTAGATCATTATTTGATGATTTGAAGATCTTGAAACCGTCTTTATTCAGTGGAGTTCCAAGAGTATTCACCTTGATTGAAAACAAGATGAAAGATGTTATTGCAAAATCTGGCTTAACGAACATCAATGATCAAATAAAATTTGTCAAATCTAATATGGGATTTAACAACATTTGTTTCTTAACTTGTGCAAGTGCTCCTATTTCAAGAGAATCAATCATCTTCTTGAGAAAGTTTCTTGATTGTGGTCTAGTTCAAGGTTATGGCGCCACAGAAATCTTCAGTATTATTAGTTTTAGTGATCCATTTGATATTAGAGCTGGCTCTTCTGGCCCAATCGCTGTCACTTGTGAAGTCAAATTGAAAGATGTTGCAGAAATGGGGTATACTTCTAATGATAAACCTTTTCCAAGAGGTGAAGTCTTGATCAGAGGTCATGGTCTTTTCAGTCATTATTACAAGAATGCAAAGGCTACTGCAAGCGCTATTGACGAAGATGGATGGTATCATTCTGGAGATGTTGCCGCTATAGATGATGAAGGAAATTTCTTTATATTGGATAGGGTTAAAAACTTCTTCAAATTGGCACAAGGTGAATACATTACTCCAGAAAAGATTGAAAACATATATCTTTCTAATAATCCATTGTTGACTCAATTATTTGTCCATGGAGATTCTTTTCAAAATTATTTGATTGGTATTGCTGGGATCAATGGGGAGAATGTTTTGAGATTTTTGAAAGAGAAACACTCAATTGATCTATCAAAATCATATTCAGATGCTCAGATTGATACTATTATACTCACATTTTTGCAGAATCCTGAAAATAAGAAGTTATTGATCCATGAATTGTCAAGCAATATTAAGAATTCAGATTTGAAGGGGTTTGAAAAGTTACATAACTTGCATTTTGAGTTTGAACCATTGAGTATTGCAAATGATTCATTAACTCCAACATTCAAGTTAAAAAGAGTCTCTGCTAAAAAGGTTCATAAACAAACCATTGATAGGCTATATGAGGAAGGCTCTTTGATAAAGCCAACCTCAAAATTATAATTAATGTTTAACTTACTATTATCATTTGATACAAATACATGATTCGAAACATTTTATGATATGACAGTTAGATTCTACAATCAAAATACCTAAGTCCTAGTCTCAAAATCACACTCAAATATTGCTTTTATTAATCATTCGCCATATTATCCCAAATTAATTACCCAGATCTTAATCATCTTCATCTTCATCTTCATCTTCTTCGCCTTCTGATCCTTCATCTATAAACTCAATCAATAAATTTCCATTTGGCCATAATTCTTTTGTACTTTGAATCAATTCCTCCTCTTTGATAGGAACAACATATCTAGGAAATGGTGAAATCAATTCAAAGGAAAAGGTATGTTTATAAGAATCATCAAGCAATAAAAGAAGTTCTTCTTTTGAATTACCTTCAGTCTCACTGCCATCATCTTCGTCATCTTCATCATCATCATCCTCACTGTCATTCTCATCTGCCTCTCTTGAAGCTATCAGCATGTCAACATAAGAATAGATATCAAATAATGAGTGCTCGATTTTGAATTTCTTGATTATTCTTTCACCAGAAGGTAACCTGAATTGAATTGATGCAGAATTAGTCTTGTCCAATGAAATATCCTTATCATCGTATTGAAACTTTTGTTTTATTATCTCGTAAAATACCTTTCTGTTTCGTTTATTGGATTCCTCAATTTCTAGTAAAGCTTCTTCTTCCCTTTGTTTCAAAATCTTCAATTCTTCCTTCATTTTATCTTGCCATAAAGATTCCTGGTATGCTTGATCTTGTGATTCTTTGATCTGTCTTGCAAAGTTTAACTCAGCAATTTCAGCTCTCTTTGCAATCAACTCTGGTGTGTACTTGTCCAATTCTTTCTTCAACTTCGCGGTGAACGCTTCTATGGTTTTGATTGGTAATCTGGCTAATAATGACATACTAGACACACCACTTGGTCCATTTGATACGTTACCAATCAAATAGACTGATGGAACATATTTGACTGTGAGTTGTTTTGCCAGTTCAAAAGTTTGTGATTCGTTTACATTACCAGCATATAAAATGAGATCATGTGTTTTGACTTGGTCTGAGAATGATTGATTATTGAGGATTCGTTTTAGGAAAGCAGTGGATGTTTCATTATTGGATGTTAAGACTAATAAAATGAATCTTGATTCCCTTTTAGCCTCATCAAAGCAGTCGTTGAAATCTTTATCATAAAATGGAAGTTCAGTTTTATCTGCTATTTTCTTTTCATACTCTTCTTTGAAGCTATAATTTTGACCAAATGGTATGGTTGGATGTGATGGTAATGCATTTGGAGATTCAGGAAATAAGTAATTGAATAGTGATCCAAATAGCGAAAAGATGAAAGTCAATGCTCTTGGTATGATTAAAAGAATGAAGATAAATGGAGATGCTAAAAAGCTTTGTAAAACCGTGCTAGTTGGTTTGTTTAACCCAGGATGTAATTTCCATCTGTTGGATAATGGTTTGACAATTTGTAATTTTGGAACCAATCCCAGATGGACAAGGTCTTCTTGTAAATTCATAAATTGGAAACGATCGAAGTTTTGAAACTGATCGTGGGTAATTGGTTGATGAGGGATTGTAGGCTCATCAAATACAGGCTCCACAGATGGTGTGTCAAAGTTACCATCAAAATACTTTGACAAACTCAGTTCCAAGTTCC
Source organism: Ruyongia ponderosae (assembly GCA_030582235.1). Classification (NCBI taxonomy): domain Eukaryota; kingdom Fungi; phylum Ascomycota; class Saccharomycetes; order Phaffomycetales; family Wickerhamomycetaceae; genus Ruyongia; species Ruyongia ponderosae. Next base: position 169,420 of record JAKTWV010000021.1, on the reverse strand, counting down.
ATGAGTTGTCTCTTAGCAATTTGACCACCTTGTCATATTCATCGTCTTTAAACGCTGTGATTATTTGAAATTCGTCCAATTTCTCTTGTTCAGAGACAGAGATATGTTCATCATCTGCCATTATATTCTAATATAGTATCTAGCAATGGATTGTAAATGATGAATTGGTTTAGATCTTTCTGATCCCTTTTGTGTAATATTCGTTTCTGATTCTATCCGCTTCTATTTGGGATCCTTTTCAAAACCAAAAATGGTACAGACACAGCTAAAAGTCACGTGCAACTTTTTACTTTTCCCTTTAATTCGTTTATAATTGTGCGATTGAGTGTGTTCTTGAAAGGGATTCTGGTTTGGAATTGCTGGTAGGTATAAAACAGTACTCTTTGTTATTAGACTGTGCTCTATTAGCCTGTTTTTCTGAACTTTGGCTGTCTTTGGGTGGGATTTGAAAGAAGTAAAATTGGATATTTCAAAACAAAACCTGAACTATTTGCCACCAAAACGAAGAGCACTTCACAAGCAAACTCTGTTAATTGACTCTACAATGGTTAGCATTTATACCAATTTTTTAAATAACACTGTCTTTAGTATACCTCAATCTTACTAACACATTTCACCCTTTTAAAGCCACCAAAGAAAGGTCTTTCAGCTGAAGAGAAGCGCGCTAAATTGTTGGAGTTCTTCACCAGAGAACATACTATTTACTCAATAAAGGATATAGAAAGTCAAGGCTCTAAATATACTGGGATACATGCTATGCAGATTAAAGAAGTACTTACTTCACTTATGGATGATGGATTGGTGAATTGCGAGAAATGTGGTATCTCAATGGTTTATTGGTGTTTTGAATATGACAAGATTAAAAAGGTCAAATTATTGAATACCAGTAGAAGAGAAAAGATGATGAAGTTGAAGCAACAGAAGGAAGAACTTGAAGTAAAGATCAAATTAGAGAAATCGAAAAGAACTTCCAAGAAAAACTCTCAAAAGTTGACAGATCAATTGAACGAATTGAAAGCAAAGAATGCTGAGTTAACAGAATCCTTAAATTCATCAAGTTTTACTTTAGATAAGTTGGATGAGATCAAACTTCAACTAGTCAAGGCAATTGATGATTCTAATGTTTGTGTTGATAACATTGAAATGCTTTTATACCATTTCAACAAAAACAGTGGTATTGATAGAAGTTATTTCAAATCTGAGTTGGGTATTCCTGATGAATTTGAGGAGTTCGATATCGAGAAAATCTTCAAAGATCTAGTGAAATGATTAGTTCAAGTTACTTGTTGTTTCTCTTTGTTGATATATATTTGAAACTAAATTGATAGTAATCTCTACTTTCATATTTCTTGTAGTGCAAACGAAAGCTCAAAAACACCTCTACTATCTGAGAAACAATGAGGAAACTGCTTACATATTGTCTATTATACGCAATCCTCACGGATAAATAAAAGTTAAGTATGCAATTAAAATATATAGAAGCTCAAAGTTGAATCTTTTCAATCTCTACTTTGGCATCTTCCCAAGATTTCAAATTATCCCTCAGCCATATCAATAAGCTCTCAGAATATTCAATCATCAACTCCTTCCATCTATCATTATAGTATTTCAACAATCTTTCAACATCACCGTTTATACTTTCATTAACTTGTTTCAAATCCTTTAGTATTATCTTCAAACAATCATTCAATTTTCCAATTTCATTTTCAATTTTTTCAATTTGCATAGTACGTTCATTTTCATTCATCATAGAAACATCTTCATCATAACTTGAACTTGAGCCATTTCCATTACCATTAGATCCATTTGATGATCTCATGAATATTCTCTGCCATGGTGATACCTTCTGTAATGATTCTCCTCTTTCCAATCTTTCAACTGCTGCAGCAATGGTGGCCGAGTTTTTCGCATTTTTCTTCAATGCTTCTTCCAATCTATTAACTTGCTCTTGTGCATTTTTGAGACTTTCAATTCTTTGGAATCGTCTCTTAATGGTGGTATCAATGATGAATAATTGTATTTCTTTCAATCTTCTGAATTTCAAAACGTTCAGTGCTTCATGAGAATATTGAATTAATTCTGTGACTGGTTCTTCTAGAACAGTCAATATTTTGAATGCAAACGCTTCAGAATTGATATAATTCATATCAATAGCCTGCCCAGTCTTTTCGATTCCTATACTCAATCCAGAATTCGAATCTTCCAGACTAAACGCATTAAAATATGCACCTAAATCACTGAGATCTTTAACAAGTCCTCTGAAATGTCTCTTTTGTCTTTTGATAGATTTTTCAACTGGTGTGAGATAATCTTTGTAAACTTTGAAAATCTGTTCATATTCTTTGAACTTCTTGAATGTTTCCTTATCCTCATCTCTTGGTTTGAAGTTAGACAATGATGTTGATTGTGGTACTGGTAATAAAAGATGCAGAGGGCTTGGCTTTGTTGGGTCTAATGGAGGTGCTAATAGATTAGAAGAGGGTAATATTGAAATGGGAGGTACAGCTAAGACATCTTCAACCCACTCCATTGTTGGATCCAAAAATTTATCCCATACTGATGATTCTCTTACTTGAGGTATTTCCAAACAATTGTTTAAGAATGTTCCCAACATTCTTTTTCTCTTTTCAATTATTTTGACATCATTTTTAGCATTCAGTGGATTCAAGAAATATTTAACAACTGAATGTTTCTCTGGTATTGGTGGGATTATTATTGTTGGAAACAGTTTTGTTAAGTTCTTTCTAAAACTATCAAATTCACTGTACCTTCTTTTGATTTCAATGTTATTGTAAACTATTGTGTATGCTATAGCCTTGTTTCCCCTAGAATCTCTCACTTGAGCAGCGTCATCTATTATGATATAGGTTGTATTCTGGCTTGATTTATTATGGTATGAGTAGTATTTATTGCTGGTAAAATCAATAGATACTTCTTCATCATCGTCTTCCTCTTCTTCCTCTTCTTCTTCTTCTTCGTCTTCTTTGGGTTGCCCTTGATGTTCGTAATCATTATTGTAGTCCTTGATGGTTTGGTTTTCCAGGTGAGCCTCTGAGCTGTTTATCTGTTCGAAGCCCTCGTTGTGTAGGGAGTAGCTCATCAGGTTTCTTGTCTCATTGAGCTTGTCGTGGTACACATTGTGGTTGAAGCCATTGATTGTTGTTGAGGCAGCACTTGCGTCGTCGTCGTTGCCCTCAGAGCCAAAGATGATGGACGAGGACTGCAAGTCTGGCGGGATGAAGGACTGGGCGTTGATTCCGCTGGAGAACAGGTGGTCTGTGCCTATGAAGGGGTTGTTGTCCTCCTCGTGGAATGAATCCATCCTCTTCTGTAGACGGTGGCGTCTTTATATCTCTATCTTCAGAGCAAGATCTCTCTCTTTAGTAATACCAGGGGGGCAACCGCAACTATTCTGCTGATGGATTGACAAAAGGACAAGCTGTGAGTAACGATAAGTTCCAACTAATGTTCCAGCTGTTGTAATTGAGTACAAATATCAGAATGAAAAGCTGCTCTGAATTCGATGCTGCTCAACTTTCTTTGTTGTGCTCCATCTTCAACTTCGTCATCAAAAGCAAAAAATTGGGTAGTCCTTTTTGAAAGCTTTCTGGAGCTCATCGCCCCCAAAACCAAAAACACCACAAAACGCTAGGAGTAGCGAGTGGTTATATGAGAATGTAATTAGACTGTATACCTCTAAATAGTTGTAGTATTATGGAAATCCTCAAAGAAAGACAGCCTTTTGGACTTCAAATGGTATACTACGATGTTGCAAAAGCGGTTCGGGACACAAAGTGTAAACAAAGGAACAAGAATCCAATCTTTGATGACAATTCAGAGTTCAAAAGGTATTTCTTTACTAGTAAGGCAGATGTGTAATAGAAATCGTGTATTAAACTAAATATTGTATTCATGGCTCTTTTTCAAGGTGAAACATGCAAATACATGGCCTCAGAATCAGACTGAAGACTCGTTATCCAAACCAGACTAGCAACAGGTAACTAAAACAGGAACAAAAGCACACATCGCTCTAGATTAACAAGCCAAACGACATCAATACACATTGATGCTACTAATCTAAGCAAACAGATGGTGTAGTTGTACATACCTCAAAACCTCAAAATTGTAAAGTAATAGAACGTAGATTTATTTGTAAACAAAAAAAACACAAAATGTAAACATCAACAAACAATTCTAAAAGGCGTCCAAAAGGTCAAAAAAAGTTCAAAAGTTAAGTGTTCTGTATTCAGTTGGAAATACATCACGAGGAGCCATTTGAAAAGACAAGCTACTCCTTATCAGATCCCAACATGTTCAATACTGAGAAGCAGCTGAAATTGGATCCAGCACCAGAGCTGATTCCACAACAGTCATCTTCACATCATAGACCTCATTCCTCCAATTCCATATCCTCAATGATAACAGACAAGGCTACTACAAAAGATCAAAAAATAACAGAAGTCTCAGTAGATACAAGGTCCAATGTCAAAGTTACAGTCAGAGTTCGTCCTAGAATTGCAAGAGAAATAGAATTAGATCAACCAATCTTGGTGGAAATGAGTGGTAATTCAACAACATTGAAGAATCCAAACCCAATAGAATTCTCAAGTCCAAATAAATCAAAGAAGACGCATGAAGAATTCAATGAGAAGGCATTTGCATTCGATAACTCAATTTGGTCAACGGATAATCAAGATCCAAATTTCAAATCTCAAAGTGATACTTATCAAATGGTTGGTGAAGAAATATTGGATCATAGTTTGAATGGTTATAATACCTGTATATTCGCATATGGTCAAACAGGATCAGGTAAATCATATACAATGATGGGGAATTCCTTAGAACCTGGTATCATTCCTAATATCTGTCTAAACCTCTTTGAAAGATTGGCAAGTTATCCACCAAATATTAAGGCACTAATCAAGGTTTCATATTTTGAAATTTATAATGAACAAGTCAAAGATCTATTAGATCCTTCAAGACAGTTGAAAATTAGAGAACATCCCAAAACTGGTCCATATATGGAGAATTTGAGTGAGTTTAAGATTGAAAGTTATGAAGAATTTTCGAAATATATGGCTATCGGTAATGGCAAAAGAACAGTGGCTTCAACAAAGATGAATGATCAATCTTCAAGATCACATGCAGTTTTTACTGTTAATATTAGAATGACTGAATTCAGTAATGAGAATCTTGATCTCATAAGGGAAACAAACTCTTGTTTGAGATTAGTTGATTTAGCTGGATCAGAAAGAGCTAATTCTACAGGAGCTTCAGGTGTCAGATTAAAGGAAGGATCTAATATCAATAAAAGTTTAACCACTTTAGGTAGAGTCATTTCATCATTATCAGAGGGACATAAACCACCCTATAGAGATTCAACATTAACATGGCTATTGAAGGAATCATTGGGAGGAAATAGTAAAACAGCAATGATTGCTTGTATATCACCTTGTGATTATGATGAAACCTTATCAACTTTAAGATATGCTACTATTGCTAAAAAGGTTAAATTGAAGGCCCAACAGAATATTGATGAGATTAAAAGTGAATATAATGAAGAAGAAATTCAAAAGATGCAAAATGAAATCATCAAATTAACAAGTACGTTGGATTCAGTTCAAGATACAACCATCAATCAAATTAATAATTTGAGTAAATTTTTTGAATATAGATTGATTGATGAGAGAAATAAACATAAACTGATCAAAGATAAATATTTGGCATTGGAGAAGGAGAATAATAAAAATTCAAAGCAATTGAATTCGTTTTTGGGGGTGATTTTCAATGATAAGCAAGTTGTCTCAGATGAAACCAATGATACGATGGTTACCAAATCTATAACGGCAGTATTGGGTGAAATCACAAATGAATATAATGATCTACTAAGGGATTGTAAATCATTTGATGAACAATTAAGAAGTGATTTGGAAAGGTTCAAACCATAGGGGGGAAAAAAGGAGGTAATAATCACATTTTTGAAAGTAAATATTCATTCATCATGTATCTCTCTATATATACGTGCTAGATTCTCAAGTGTTCAAGTAATCAAAACCTGAAAGACTTGATAATAAACGAAAATGGAGAGACCTAACATTAATAGCTCACACGCGTACCTTACCATCTTCAATCAAAACCTTAACAATAATGATAATAAATTTCCATTATACACCAAACTTAACTTGTCTTGAACACTAAGAAGGCATATTGGTTTATGTAAAAATATACGAAGTAACCCATTTCATGAGTGACATAACTACCAAAATTCTTACCAACAATTACATGCCAAGTACGACCAAACTTCTCATCTAATTTTTTCTTTAAGAATAATGCAATATCCTTTTCTAATTTTTCAGCTTCTAAACCTTCTTTGGCTAAATCAATGACGATTTCAAGAATCTCATCGGCCTAATGATGAATTTTTGATTGGTTTGTTAGTATACTTTGCATGTTGGTGATTTCAGAATTGATATTGGAACTGAGTGAGATCTGATTTCTTAGATCAAGATTTGTAATTTGTGACATACCATATCCTTTGATTTGACAACAACTATGAAAGAGGGAAGCACCAATCTGTTAGTAAATGATCTCATGAGGGAAATATAAAGAAGTATACGTACTCTTTTGTTCAAGAGCAGACATGATTATTCGGGATAGTTATTGTGTTATACTTGCACCTATTTTGGTAGCGGCGTTGATCTTCTGTGTGGTTTTTTTTTTGTTTGTTGTTGTTTTCAAAATCGAAAATTTGTATATTTTGAATTTTGGTGGAGAATCAGGGTTCAAGTGTCAAAACAGTGATGAAAAGGGAGCTATTTGTGTATCTTTTTGGATGTGTAGAGTAATTGTAAGTGATTTACAACTGTTACTATTGAAATAAGCGAAATTCTGAAACAAATAGTAAAATTCAGAGATTCTGAGCTAGTAGCAATGGGTACTGTGGAATTTGAAGGTTTGTTAAATGGTAGTCAAATTTTTCAAAAATGTGGTTATTGTCAAAAATGGCTTTATATCTGCTTTATTCAATCACTGTTTACACATGTACACTACTCAAATACAAGCTAATATCCACAACACCCTATACTCTTAATTATTAACCACTGTAACTGCTCTGCTTACTAATTGCTGACATAATATAACACCCGAACACCAATTTTTTAGTCCAAACAGGGCTGTTGAGATTAAACCAAACTAGACAGACTAACTAACAAGAAGGCCATACAGATCAACACTTAGCATGCCATGAATAGGGACCAGTCATTAAAGACATTGCCCATATGGTGAACACTATATAAGGATGGTGGTTGAGCCTCATCCTCAACACTTCTGCTTGGTTCATTCATCATACAAACATACAAACAAACAAACAATTGAAATGTTATCAAACACTTCTATCACTCTACTCTTACTCTCAATTATCCACACATCATTGGCCATGATCTACAATGGGACAACAGTCATGTACTATGGTCAGATTGATGGGAAGTACAAATTGGATACATTATCAGATTTATGCTCTGATAAATTGACAAATGGTGACATTGTTGTGCTTTCATTCATCTCCAATTTCACTGAATCATTTGTCACTGATGGTACTGACTATGGGTTTGCCATCAACTTGAGTAATCTCTGCTATAATACCAACGTTGCAGGTTGTACTGCCATTGGTGATGGTATCAAGAAATGTCAAAGCTCTGGTATCAAGGTTCTTATGTCATTAGGTGGTCAATATAGTTCAACTGATCCAAGTTATGGTTTACAACAAGATGATGCTGAAACTTTTGCTAATCAGATTTGGAATCACTTTGGTTCAAACTCAACTACTTTTTTCCCAACTTCAAATGGTACTTATGCTCATGTTGATGGGTTTGATTTAGATATTGAAGGTGGTAATTCAACTGGTTATTTACCATTTGTTAAAACTTTGAAATCATTAGCTGAAAAGGATTCTTCTGATATCTTCCTTTCTGCTGCTCCTCAATGTATTTTCCCAGATCCAAATTTAGGTGATACAATTGATTCATTTGAATTTGATGCTTTATTCATTCAATTTTATAACAATCCTTCTTGTGCATTAAACTCATCTGGTTTCAACTATGATAAATGGGTTTCTCATTTACTTGAAGATAAGAAATATGAAGATATCAGATTATTTATTGGATTACCTGCAGCTGCAGCAGCTGCAACTGTTGGTTCCTTCTATGATGAATCTACAGTCATTAAAAGATTGAATGAAATTTATTCAAATGAAGATCAACTGAAATTATTTGGTGGTTTAATGTATTGGGATTCAGAATATGCCTTTGATAATCCATCTGAAAAATTTGTTGAAGAGTTGGCTTCTGCTGTTAAAACTTTGGTCACTGCTACTGTTACTGATTCTGGTGCTACTACTTCATCAACAATTACAAGAAGGACTACAACTCTTTCTCCAACCACTACTTCCACTACTTCTACCAAAACAACAAAAAAGGTTAAGAAAACCAAATCAATGTCCTAGTCCTCTTCTTTTGCATAGTGATTTATCGCTCTTTATGATAACCACCCCAACAAATAAATTTTGCATATACGTTTCTTGTAAATTTTCTTCAATATCGCCATAAATGTAGTTCACTATTCAACTACAGAGAAGGGTTGAAATTAAAATCATAATTTCATCATAAATCATACCATATCATAAAATGTCTATAAATAAAGATCATAATTTACACTAGTTAGTCATTAAAAAACACGTAAAACAGAAATAGAAATAGAAAGACCTAAAACTCATATCTAGCAACAAAAAAGTCAGCACAAATAACCAGTAGTAGTCAAAAGAGCAACACATATAAATCCAAATAATGCAAAATTAAATTATAGCTTGACATCTCTAATCAAGGAACCTTGATCATATAATTCTTTAATATCTTGATCGAAAAATTTGACAGCAATATTTCTCTTAATCTTCAAAGTTGGAGTCATTGTTTCATCATCAACTTTCAATGGTTCAATAAACAATTTAATATTATGCAATTTTTCAAAACCTTGTAAACCTTCATGTTTAACAGTTTTATTGATTTCATCAAGAACACTCTTCTTTAATCTTATATCACTGTTTAATTTAGTCAATAATTGAGAATCTGATAATGAAGATATATTTCCTTTATGGTGCCATTTCTTCAACATTGATCTTATTGAATTTGGTTCAATTCCAACAATACCAATCAAATAATTATGAAATGAATTACCATGAATATATAATTGTGTTAAGATTGAACATGCACCCAAATAAACATTTTCTAATTTTTCAGGAGAGACATATTCACCTTGACTTAATTTAAAAAAGTTTTTAACACGATCAATGATATGAACTCTACCCTTTTTATCAATAAGAGCAACATCACCAGTATGAAACCAACCATCTTTATCCAAAACTTCATCTGTAGCCTTTTGATTTTTAAAATAAGCTTTGAATATTTGTGGACCTCTCAACATTAATTCACCTCTTGGTTCTTCCAATTCAATATTATTTGAATCATGAGTTAGGTATCCCATTGTTGGTAAATCTCTTAATTTCATTTCTGTTGAAATAGCAATTGGACCAGATGAACCAGTATCATTTTCAAATGCCAAAGCAGTTGAAATACCAGCAAAACTTTCAGTTAATCCATAACCTTGTTTGAAACCGACATTAAGAGCATTCTTCAAGAAGACAGCTGTATCAGGATTGATTGGAGCAGAGCCAGAAACACAAATATTCATATTTTCAAAACCTAATTGAGTTCTAATCTTATTGATGAATAAATTATCTAATGGATGAATCTTTGTTTCTTGATGATTAGTCTTATATTCAATGATTGATCTAACAACATTTTTACCAACAAATGTTTCCTTCAATTTCTCTTTCAATCCACTTTCAATTTTATTATAAACTCTTGGAACCAAACTTGACATATGAGGTTTTAAGATTTTTAAATTATCCAATAGAGTTGCAGGATTTGGATCATGAGGGAAACCGATTGAAGCTCCTCTTATCAAAGCAAAATTAGTACTCATTAATTCATAAATATGAGCCAATGGTAAAAAGCAATATACTTTAAAGCTTTCACCTTGCTTTAAGACAGCTCTTGGCTTTTCAATATGACCAAAGCAAAAAGCCATACCTGAAGAAGCCATTTCATGAGAGATTTCAACCCCCTTTGGATTACCAGTTGTACCAGAAGTGAAAGAAATACACATTAAATCTTTAGGAGTTGGAGGTCTATGTGGTATGACATGTAATTTCCCCATTGATTCTAAATTCTTAATATCTAATAATTTCAAACCTAATGAATCAGCATATGAAATCAAACCAAAATCTTCATTAAAATCCAATTCATCCATTGAAATCAAATATTTCAAGAATGGTAAATCATTAGTCTTCTTTTTAATTTCCAGAATCTTGATAATCTTATCCTTTGCTAAGACAATCATTGGAGCTTCAGTTAGGTTTAAAATGTATTGAGAAGTCTGAGGACCCAAAGTATCATAAAGAGCAGTTGTTGTAATGTTGTAAGCTTGACAAGCAGTTTGTGTAATGACCCATTCTGGTCTATTTGGAGAGTATATGGCAATTACTGTACTCTTTTCAGGTTCAATGTTTAATAAGTCAACCATTCCTGAACCCAAGTTTGTTCTTCTTTGTTGGATTGTCTTGTAAGATTGCCATGAAAAGAAGTCATCGAATGTGTTGGTCTTCTTGTTGTATAGTCTTGAGCCCAGGCAGTCAATGTCTGCATGTATTTGGCAGGATACTTCAAAGAGATGGTATAATGTGTCTAGCTGGGGATGCACCTTGTTGATGAGCTTGTTTGGAGAGAAGTCGCTTCTGTAAATGGAGCTGTACTGAGGGTCGTTGCCAGTGTTGGGGACCCTCACTGACTGGTGGTTCACGTCCTTGAAATGAAGAGGGAAGAGGTCAAAGAAGGTTTCCCAGTTGACTGTGCCGTCCTTGTTTGTGTACTGTTCCTGGAGCACCAGGTCAGAGAGCGCACCGTAAGTCATGTTGATGTTGATGTTTGAAGTATAAGTGTTGATGTGAAGTAAAGTAATAGTGTTGATGTTGATGTTGATGTTGAAGAGAAGCAAGAGTAAGAGTAAAACAACAAAGGGAATGGGCTGCTTTATATACACACAGCACTTCAGAGAGGAGACACGTCCTTCCTTCTTGTTCCTCGGTGCTGCCAACACCATCACCGTCTGCTCAATGGCTTCTCCACAAACTGGATCAAAGCATCAAAGCCATGAAGAACTGAACAGAAACAAAGAACAAAGAACAAAGAAGAGAATAGAAGAAAATAAACTACAATCAACAAGATAAACATACAACAGCTACAACATCAATAACTAACATCAACACTAATAACCAACCAATATCTCCTAACTGAACAGCTAAACCCATCCCATACAAAAACAACCGCTGCTGCTACACCTTGCTCCAACCGAGAAAGACTGAAAACAAAAAGGTGACCAGAACCGGTTTGCGCAACAGATCAAGCTAAAATGTAAACACCCAAACACCATTGCTATAATGTGCACATCCAAACACCTTCATATTAAATCTATTTCTCTCTTTAAACTTATACTGACATCTAATCTACCTCTCGAGTCTCTTCATTATTATCCTAACGGCATATATGGACGCAATAACTGGTATCATCAACATAGTCTCTACAAATAATAACAACAACTCTGAGTCACCATTCAGGATTCATGAGTCATCTTCATCTTCATCGTCATCTTCATCAACGAATAATCGCATAGATAGAAGCACTGGCTTCAGTCTGGCATCCTTAAACAATCATGAAGAAGATCGATATCACAATCTAAAGACTACAGAATTCGAAACTGGATATAATGATGATTCAGATCTCAATAAACAAAACGATCTAGATAATGGGTTGGACTTCCCAGAGGGTGGATTAAAAGCTTATTCTGTCGTATTTGGAAGTTTTATGGGTTTAGTACCATCATTTGGTCTCTTCAATTCATTAGGTGCTATTCAAGCTTATGTTTCTCAAAATCAATTATTAGATGTAAAGGCATCAACTGTCGCTTGGATCTTTTCAATTTATACATTTATGACATTTGCATCAATGATATTTTCTGGTGCTTTGTTTGATAGAAATGGTGCTAGATTACCCATTGTCATTGGAACTATATTCTTTTGTGCTGGATTATTTGCAAGTGCTAATTGTACAGTTGTCTACCAATTCATATTATCATTAGGAATATTAACAGGTTTAGGTACAGGAATGGTGGTTTCTCCATTAGTTGGTGTTGTTTCTCATTATTTCAAGAAGAAAAGAGCCACTTTCTGTTCATGTGCCACCATTGGTGGATCTGTTGGTGGTTGTGTTTTCCCAATAATGCTTAGAAAACTATTTGCTCAAATAGGATTTGTTTGGGCAATGAGAATATTGGCATTCATTTGTCTGGGTTGTTTATTATGCTCAATTGTCTTTTGTGAAGAAAGATTTAGAACAAAATCTACAAATGTTGAAAATGATGAAAGAATAGATGAACATGACGAGGATTTAAACAAAAAACAAAAGTTTTTGATAACATTCAAACAATATGTTATGGATCTATTCGACTACAAATATTTCTTAGAGCCAAAATTTTTAGCTTGTACATTTGGTATTGGATTTAGTGAAAGTTCATTAATGGTTCTTTCTCTTTATTATGCTTCATATGCCACAAAGAGAGGCTTCAGTGAAAGTGATTCCTATCTATTAATCACCATCATAAATGCTTGTGGTGTCTTGGGAAGATACGTGCCTGGTTACTTAGCAGATAGATATCTTGGTGCATTTAACGTTATTATTGTGACGTTGATGATTGGATCTTTATTGAATGTGATATTATGGTTACCATTTGGAAATCATTTAAAGGTCCTCTATGCATATTCTGCAGTTTATGGGTTTTTCACAGGAACGACATTATCATTAGCTCCAGTTTGTTGTGGACAAATTTCAAGAACTGAAGATTTCGGTAAGAGATATAGTACAATGTATACAATTGTATCAACAATGGCATTGGCTACAATCCCAATTGCTGGTGTTATTATTGGGAATGGAGATATTGATAGATACAATTATTTCATCATTTATGGCACTTTGCTAGGTGTTTGTGGATCTATTTCCTACTTCATTTGCAGATGGCTCTGTGTTGGTTTCAAATTGTGCAAGATCTGAGTTTTGGTGCCTGTATAGATCCCATAATTGCATACGATCTGATTCGTCAAACAACGTAATAACGTAATAACGTAATAACCTATACCGTATATACATAGCACTTATACGACTATACGACTATACGAGCAGCTCATCCATGTATAAATTCATAAATTCATAGTGTCGATTGTGGATCGCCCAGTTCGGCTGAATAAAATTTAAACGACGGCCCATACGAGTCAGCTGAAAAATTATCACAATCTTTGATACTGCCAACTGCCAACTATATAAGAACAGGACTTGCCCATATTTTATATTTTCAAGCAACCAAGAACAAGCACAAGACACACCAAAGCAAGTCAATAATGGCATCAGTAGCCAAGTCCATCAACAAGGTGGTGAGCATATCCAGATTTTCATCCACAGAAGCTATTGACTCACAAGTATCTTCCCATGAATCATCCTCATCGATACACAATTCACAGGGCAGACACGGTGAGCCACTCCCAGCAAGAGAAGACTCTACCACCACCACTTCCAAGTTCACAGGGTTCAGCTTGAATGCTGCCACTGCTGACAACGATCAAGAGAGCAACAGTATATCAAGACAGAATATAGGTGAACCAACAGTGGAGTTTGATGCTACAACGGAAATGGACCTGGATGAAGGGATGGAATTCCCAGAAGGTGGATTCAAGGCATATTCTGTCGTGTTTGGAAGTTTCCTTGGTTTAGTACCAACTTTTGGCCTCTTCAACTCCTTAGGTGCCATTCAAGCTTATGTGTCCAAAAATCAACTTGCTGGTATCGATGCATCCACTGTTGCTTGGATCTTCTCCATCTATACATTCATTAATTTTGCAGCAATGATTTTATCTGGTTCCTTATTTGATAGAAGAGGTGCAACAGTGCCTATAGCTATTGGTGCTACCTTCTTTTGTGCCGGTCTCTTTGCTATTGGGAACTGTACAAAAGTCTTTGAATTCATACTATCATTAGGTGTTTTGACAGGATTAGGAACAGGATTGTTAGGCGCACCATTGATTGGTGTCATCTCTCATTACTTTAAGAAGAAAAGAGCTACTTTTTGCTCTTGTGCAAGTGTTGGTGGATCAGTAGGGGGTTGTGTTTTCCCAGTGATGTTGAGAAAGTTATACACTGAAGTAGGGTTCACTTGGGCAATGAGAACACTTGCATTTATATCTTTAGCTTGCTTTAGTTGTTCACTTGTTCTTTGTAAAGAAAGATTTAGAACTGAAAAGACTGTCAGAGAAAATGATAATGAAGATGAATTGTTGATACAAAATTCAAACATAGCTATAAGAATATTTCATGCTTCAAAGAATTATGTCATGGAATTATGTGATTATAGATACTTTTTTGATCCAAAATTCATGGCTTGTGCATTCGGTATTGGGTTCAGTGAAGGTTCTTTGTTAGTCTTATCTCTTTACTATGCTTCCTATGCCATCAAGAGAGGTTTCAGTGAAAGTGATTCATATATGCTGATCACGGTCATCAATGCCACTGCTATCCTTGGTAGATATATTCCAGGTTATCTAGCTGATAAATACTTTGGTAGATTCAATGTTGTTTCCATAACAATAATAATTGCTTCTCTCCTGAACGTTGTCATGTATCTACCATTTGGATATAATTTGAAAGTCCTCTATGCATATTCAGTATTATATGGATTCTTTTCAGGATCAATCCAATCATTACCTCCAGCATGCTGTGGTCAAATATCAAGAACTGAGGAATTTGGAAAGAGATATAGTACAATGTATATGTTGGTCTCATCAATGGCATTAGTTACAATTCCAATCTCTGGTGTCATCATCGGGAATGGTGATATAGAGAGATACAATTACTTCATCATATATGGCACATTGCTAGGTGTTTGTGGGTCCGTTTCCTACTTTATTTGCAGATGGTGCTGTGTTGGGTTTAGACTATGTAAATTTTGAGTATAAACTGAATATAAATTGAATATAGTGATCATTAATGGGTGTTCTGGTAGTCCATCTGTAAATTGTAATACTAGACTCTCTGAGATCAGCATTTCACTCTTCTCCGAAACAATGAACAATGGGAAAGGAAGCATTAAAGATTTCTCTCGAAATAGTCAAGGAACATAGAAGAGACAAAATATATCATTTCAAGCTTGAATATCCTGATTACCACTGAAAACAGTGAACTGTAACTGCTGGATCTGCTCAAACTTCAGCATCTCCTTAATATTGGGAAACGTTCTAATCTGAGTCATAACTAACTCTACAACCGAATTCTGGAAACTTCCATCAGCGACACATCAACTAAGAAGAACCCCCTTCAAGTTGCTGTAAGTTGAAACACAATAAATACAACACAGAGCTCACACTGACTTGTTTCAATCTCTCATAGACATTTCATACAGCAAATCATGGCTACTTTATCTGATGCTGTGAAGCAAGTCATCAACACTTCCAGATCCATATCATCCCTAAAGGAAGCTGAAGAAACACAAACAACATCCCAGGAACTTCCAAACATATACCAACAGTATAGACAGGGAGAGCAGCATGTGAATATATTAAAAAATGCCAACATTCGTGACTCTAGGGGAAGCACATTCTCAGGATTCAGTTTGAATACCAATAACTACTGTCAAAACAATGAGTTAAGGGTGCTCAATACCATGACTGAGTTTGAACCTCCATCTTCTTCTACTTCTTCTACAGAACTCGATTTAGACGATGGACTGGAATTTCCTGAAGGCGGATTACGTGCTTATTTGGTGGTTTTTGGTAGTTTTATGGGTCTTATTCCGTCATTTGGGTTGGTTAACTCTATTGGTGCCATTCAAGCATATGTTTCTAAAAATCAATTGGTTGATGTTAAGGCCTCTACAATTGCTTGGATCTTCTCCATTTACACATTCATGACATTTTCATCAATGATCTTTTCTGGTGCAATGTTTGATAGAAAGGGGGCTAGATTACCTATTACCATTGGTACAGTATTCTTATGTGGTGGGTTATTTGCCATTGGTAATTGCACAAAGGTTTATCAATTCATACTATCATTAGGTATTGCAACAGGATTAGGAACAGGTCTGATGACTTCTCCACTGGTTGGTGTTATATCACATTACTTCAAGAAGAAAAGAGCTACTTTCTGTTCATGTGCTACGATTGGCGGATCTGTGGGTGGTATAATCTTCCCAATAATGTTGAGGAAGCTATACGTTGAAGTGGGATTCACTTGGGCAATGAGAATTCTTTCATTTGTATGCTTAGCTTGTCTATGCTTCTCTATTGCTCTTTGTAAAGAAAGATTTAGAGCAAATGAAAATAGTGATGATACTCTTACGTTGAACCATGGTAGTTATTCACAACGTCTCATTTCAGAAATCAGAAGTTATCTAGCAGATCTATTTGATTTCAAATCTTTATTCGAGTTAAGATTCATAGCTTGTACTTTTGGTGTTGGATTTGGTGATAGTTCATTAGTTGTATCATCACTTTATTTTGCATCATATGCTATCAAGAGAGGCTTCAGTGAAAGTGATTCATATATGTTGATTACTGTCATTAATGCAGCAGGTATTCTGGGAAGATATATTCCTGGTTATTTAGCTGATAGATATTTAGGAAGATTCAATGTTGTTACGGCTACTTTGCTCATTGCTGTTCTTCTGAACGTTATTATGTGGTTACCATTTGGTGAGAATTTAGGTGTATTGTATGCATATTCAGTGATTTATGGGTTCTTTTCAGGAACAATTCTGTCACTACCTCCAGTATGCTGTGGTCAGATATCTAGAACTGAAGATTTTGGAAAGAGATATAGTACAATGTATATGATTGTCTCCTTAATGTCATTGGCAACGATTCCAATTTCTGGTGTCATAATTGGAAAAGGTGAAATCGATAGGTACAACTATTTCATCGTTTATAGCTCATTGCTGGGTGTATGTGGTGTTATCTCATATATAGTTTGCAGATGGAGTTGTGTTGGATTGAGGTTGAGCAAGTTTTGAATTATGAGAGTAATACTGGAAAAATCAAGCGCCGATCAGCTATATACAATTCAGAAGTTAAAGTAACAAATAATAAAGGAAACACATCTAGCATCTTCCTTTTCTAAATTAAATATAAACACAAACTTCTATTAAGGGTCATTTATCATTAATCACTGATTTGTAATGAATAGAG
The DNA here is from genome assembly GCA_030582235.1 of Ruyongia ponderosae. NCBI lineage: Eukaryota > Fungi > Ascomycota > Saccharomycetes > Phaffomycetales > Wickerhamomycetaceae > Ruyongia > Ruyongia ponderosae. The sequence continues at coordinate 152,031 of JAKTWV010000021.1, read as the reverse complement.
GAACCATTTCATGTAAACCTTAACGTATTTGATTATATTTGAAAAAGACAATTTTTTTTGATGAATCAGAAGAATATGAAATTGAAATTGAAAGCAGAGTTGGTGCGCTTAATACCTGTAAACAAAATCAAGAGCAAAATCACCAGTTCTATCTTTTCTTGTGTCAACTCTTGAACCTTCCAAAACTTCTTGCTTGATCTTATTTTCACGTTGTAAGTTAAACTTTTGAGCCATGGTTAATGCCATCATGACAACAACACAACCTAAGGAGAAACCATGGCCCAACTTATATGGTGCAGTTCTATAGACTTGACCAGCAATAACACCAGCCAAGTTACCAATGGTTTGATTGATACCTAAAGCTGAAGCACGACGATAATGTGGAGCAACGTTGGCTTGTAACCAAATGACAGAAATACCAACATTTGCGTACATCATGATACTAATCAAGTAACAAGCCAAGTAATTAGCAGCACCGTTAAGGGTAGATAATAAGATAATATAACCAATTAAACCAAAAGTACCAAGAACCATGATGATTTGCCATTTGATATTGTATCTATCAGAGACATAAGTGGCACTGAATGTGAAGATACCAGCACAGACATAAACTGGCACAGACATATATTGTGATTTGAAAGTGGTGTAACCTAATTCTGATTTTAAGATAGATGGTAAAAAGGTACTGAAACCGTAAAGAACCAAATCACAACAGAATTGAAGACATGATGAAATCCAGACTTTAGGATCCTTTAAGGCAGCATATAATTCTTTAACTTCGAATTTTTGATTACCTTGATATTGCTTTGCTCTTTCCCATCTTAAATTCATGACTTCTCTTTCTTCAGCGGAAAAGAAATAAGAAGATCTTGGATCTTCTGGTAAACCAAAGTAAATCCAAACAGAGCAAACTAACGAAACAAGACCTTCAATAACGAATAACCAACTCCATCTTTCGAATGAACCCATATCTTTAATCTTGGTAATACCAGTAGCGATTAAACCACCAAAAGCACCACTTAAACAAGCAGAGAAAAACATGATACCAATTCTTTTGGCTTGTTCATCCTTTGTGTAAGTCATTGAGATGTATAAACTCATAGCTGGGAAGATGGAGCCTTCGAAAAGCCCTAACAACAATCTGCAAACAATCATTGAAGCATAAGATCTAGCAAAACAAGTGAAAACGGTAATTAAAGACCAAGCGATGATAGCACAGGACAAGAACTTGTGAGCACCGACCTTCTTAACTAATAATGTACCTGGAAGTTCAACTGAAATATAAGTGGCATATAAGACACTGACGATAGCTGAATATTTTTGACTTGTTAAACCAAGTTGTGTGGACATACCTGCAATTTTAGCATTACCGATGTTAGCTCTGTCAAGGAAGGAAAGAAAATAAATGGCACAGAAAATAGGCATGATGTAAATATCTAGTTTCTTAACGACAGCAGCTTCCACTTTTGGGTCGATATGGATGTCAATCTTCTCGATAGATGTGACTTCATCCATGTCATGGGAGATGCTGGCAGCAGTGTTGGTGTAATCTGGAGTCTTCTCATCAGCAACGTTCAAGCTTGAGTTAGAAGCAGTCATGTTGTTGTTATTGTTGTTGATGATAATGAAGATGATTGATGATGAGTCTCTTTGAACGAAAACTGGAGGCAGCTCATGTCCTTTTTATACATAGTCATGGCAGCTGATTCAAGATAGTTCCTTGTCTTTTCTTCAGATCATCCTCATCGATAACAGCACCAAAACATCCAAACACCCTCGTCATCCCCAGCGCTTCTTTTTTAGAAAGCCGTCTGTAGGGACCCCAAATCCGCCACCATCCGCACACCACCCAGGCCAACGAAGGGAACAGGTTCCGCCTAGTTGCAGGTCCGCAGGGAAAAAGCTCCTGCCTAGAGTCCGGGTGGTGGGGGCGTAGCTCTGCCTAAAGCTGGGCGGGCTAGGCAGAGGGTCCTGCGGCCTGCCTAGAGGGAAGAGGGCCAACCTTACCGGAATCGTGCTTGGGTGTATATCAATTTTCCACTTTTGGTCTTTTGGTGTCAAACATCAAACGAGAGAGATAAGCAGCAGTGAGCACCAATCTTTTGTCTTGCATGTAATAGCGAATTTTCCCAAACTGACAGTGCATAGTGCATAGACGTTTGATGATAATGGATATAAATCAGATAATTAGCACATATATTCATAGGGTCTTTTGGCCCGTAGCCCGTTCCTTCCTCGAGCTTGATAGAGAGAATTATCGAGATGCTACGATCAGAACAATCAGTGATATAGCACTAATACTCACACGATAGAGATATAACACTATAACCATCTCTGTTGACGAACTCTATGCGTTCGGTTTATCTGATGACTATTTAATTAATCAATTTATACACCGGCTGCCATAAACCACCAATTCTCCTTGGATTCATGATGGACATCTTAGTAGCTAATCTGTTATCTCATGGAGCCAGCATCACATTGTATGGAGCATTATGGAGATCTCATGGATCGACACTATTGTCATATATCAACATGATCATGCGATTTAAATTGGATATAAATTTGCTAGTCCGATGGTTGTGAGGGCCCGCACAGCTTGTTAAGCTCACTTTAATTTAATTATGTCAGTTTGAACATCAATTTCGCCTACGCATATTTACGATTTTTTATGCTTCACCAGATCGATTCACTATATAAGGCTATGATTATAACAATATGAACCGTGATGCCAGCTTGATAGCTTGATCATGATTATGACTCATGACTCATGAGTTGTGGGGATACATTATGTAGTGATCTAAGCCGATTAGTTTATATATGGATAATGGGACTCAGAGGGAGAATAGTCAACCGTCAAACCAGCTTGTTGGAATGAAATAGACAAAAACTACAATATGTCAATAATACTATGATCACTCTAGACTCTGCAACACATGAATTGATACTTATATTCGCGTAGCTTCGAGGGAACTTGATTGGCATTGCTACAAGAGTTACCATTTGAGATGTAGACAGCAGTAATGTATTCATGAATCTATTACATCTCAAGCCTCATTAATTTATAAAGCTGTTGGTTCAGCGTTTTCAGTGTAATTGTCATAAACATCAAATCTTCTTTGGAATGTGATTGGAATGCTTGATCTAGTCTTTGTTATCAATTCTGGATCCAACTCGGCAATAACAATTTCTTCACCTTCACCAGCTTCAGCAATAATGTTACCCATTGGATCAACAACCAATGAATGACCATAAGCATGATATGCCAAATCCATATTTCTTGAAGGTGAACATAGAATCACGAATATCTCATTATCAATGGCTCTACTTCTAGCTAATAAATGCCAATGTAAAGGTCCTGTTGTTGTATTGAAGGCACCTGGATATACCATAGCAAATGCATTAGACTTTCTAGCAGCAATGGCAGCTAATTCAGGAAATCTGATATCATAACAAATACCTTCACCAATGTTACCAAATTCTGGTAATGAAATGGTTGTTGATTTATCACCACCAGTCAATGTGATACTTTCCTTAAATGTGATACCATTTGGTACACTGATATCAAATAAATGAACCTTTCTATGTTTACCGATAATCTCACCATCTCTATTAAATGTAATAGAAGTATTATAGATCTTTCCATCATCTCCTAATTCAGGAATAGAACCACCAACAATTAATACCTTATTGTCCTTAGCCAATTGAGATAAAAATTTGGTAGATTGACCATCTGGAATTGACTCAGCATAGTTAGCAAATTGATCAACAGCATATGGAGAATTGAAACATTCTGGTAAAACAATCAAATCAATTGATGAATCTTTTTCCAATGCTTTTAAAATGTATTCCTTTGCATGCTCTAAATTTGCAGTCTTATCTGAACCAGCTGTAATTTGGATCAATGCAACCTTTAGTTTCTTGGATAAAATTTCACTCATTGGTAATAGATAAACAGATTGAATAGCGTTATTACAATATAGACCAGCTTATATTTACGAAATGACTCTTGTAGATTTGAAATCTTTATAAGACTTCGAGTTCTTCAAAATAGCGACACCAAATTCAAAATTTAAAAATTGGCACGTGATATGTCACGTGACTTTAAACATGAACACACAAACAGCAAATTTATAAAATTTATAACAATCCGATGTAGTGTAACGGCTAGCACGGTCCGCTTTCACCGGGCAAACCGGGGTTCGACTCCCCGCATCGGAACATTTTTTATTTTTTTGTTAATCGTACAAATTTTTAGATGTTCTGCTTGGCGCTACGAAATCATAAAAGCATCATTTGACTATTAATGGGTTATTATCTTTCAAGAAATCGTATTTGTTAAGATTAGAGGAGGAGATCTACTGACAATGTCAAAGTTGCAAAATTCATATATAGCGTTACCAAGTTACCAATGATTTATTGTTAAAGCGATCACAGTCCGTTAACCAAAAAAAATTATTCAGTTAGTAGATACACTTCAATACGCTTTTAATTTCTCATATATATCCATCACCATAGGATAATGTCTTGATAGTTCAGACGCAACCTTAACATCGCTATTACCAACTTTTGCTTCCATCAATCACATCATCTCCTAACACCACAAAACAACCATGCCTTCGTTAGCTGAAAACCTGGGAGTCACAACTGTGTTGAGTGCACCACGAGACATTCATATCTTCTTGACGCTGAGATGTATCAGATTGGCAGCGTTTGGTGCCATCAGTTTGATCATGGTGCACTTCTTGAAGGCCAAGGGTATTAACGAGACTCAAGTGGGTATACTCCTGACACTTACCTTGGTAGGGGATTTGATATTCTCATTTGGGATAAGTCTGGTCTCGGATGCCTTAGGCAGAAAGAATGTCTTGATACTATCATCTTGCTTGATCATCATTACTGGTATTGGATTGTATCTTTTTGATAACCTGTATGCTGTGGCTATCATAATGATCATAGGTATTGTGACACCATCAGGTAATGAGGTTGGACCATTTAGAAGTATTGAACAAAGTGCAATCTCAAGTTTGGTAAGGTACGAGGGAAGATCTGATATATTCAGTTGGTATACTTTTACAGGTGGATTTTCCAGTGGAGTTGGTGCATACTTGATAGGTTCATTGGTGAAAAATGATGATTATACCTCATGTTTTGTACTATATTCAGCTGTTGGTGTTATTATGGTAATCCTTTGTCTCTTTTTGAGTGATAAAATCGAATTATCAAATGATGTTTCATTAGCCAAAAATATAAAGCTAGATGAAGATAGTGGAGATAGGGAGAATGAATCCCCCGAAAGATTATTATTAGAGGAACGTGATTCTTTAGATGACCTACAAAGTATCGAAGAGGAAGAAATCATCCCTGAGCCTGAGAGATCACTTATCTACAGATTTATCCCAAGATTCTCTCAAGAATCATTGTCAACCTTACTATTATTGACATTTTTGATTGATTTAGATGCATTGGGGATGTCGCTGAGTACAAAATCTTGGATGGCATACTTTTTCACTGCTAAATATCATTTACAATCATACTCACTAGGTGTTATTTTTGGTATTGGTAGTTGTTCTGGTGCCATAATGGCAGTTGTTTCTACATATTTCTGTAAAAAATATGGTCCAATTAGAGTAATGGTTATTGTTCATACATCAGCTTCCACATTATTGTTATTATTTTCTTTACCATTGAATTTGGGTCCAATGTTGACAGTGTTTTTCACAAGAGAGGTTATAAGAACAATGGATTTACCTGCCAAACATGTTTTCACATCTACTGTTATTCAACCACATGAGAGAACTGCTGCTCTTGGATTTATAAACGCCTCTAAAACCTTTGTTAACATCTTTGGGCCAACTTTCAGTGGTTTATTAGCACATCATGACCTAATGTGGTTATGCTTTTTGATCTCAGGTATTTTGAGATTAAGTTACGATGTTGGGCTATACCTGAAGTTTTGGGCTTTCAGAGATACTCCACATTCTTGAACCTATTATTTTGATTACAAATATTCATATTCTCAGTTAAACTAGACTAATTATTCAATTCATCTTCATTTTATTTATGCTATTTATGACTGTAGAGTGTAGGCGCTAGATTTTGCACATCTTAAATCCAACACAACTCCATCTGCATATTGTGTATGAAACCACACCACAGAACCCCAACATTGAACTATAGATGATGAAGTGATTGTATCTAGCTATCGATCCATCTCCAATGATAACACCAGCAATTGGAATAGTGGCTAGACACATGGATGAAATAATCATATACATTGTACTGTATCTTTTTCCAAATTCTTCAGTTCTTGATATTTGACCACAACAAACTGGAGATAAAGATAGGATAGTTCCTGAAAAAAACCCATAAAGAGACGCATATACATAAAGAACATTCAAACTATCACCAAATGGTAGCCATATTGCAATGTTTAACAATGAACTAATCACCAATGTTGAGATGACCACATTGAATCTACCCAAGTATCGATCAGCTAAATATCCAGGGATATATCTACCCAAAATACCAGTACTATTGACAACTGTGATCAACAGGTATGAATCACTTTCAGTAAATCCACGCTCAAGAGCATATGAAGCAAAATAAAGTGAAGATACAGATAATGAACTTTCTCCGAATCCAACACCAAGTGAACAAGTTAAAAATTTGAACTCCAGTAATGACTTATAATCAAAGAGATTTGAAAAATAGATTTTGGTGTGAGCCAATGATCTATCAAACCAATTTTCATTAGTCTCTAAAGTTGATCTTTCACTATTGTCTTGTATATCTGTTATCGTGTCATTATGTAAATCACTTGATCTAAATCTTTCTTTACAAAGTATAATAGAGAATAACAGACAACCAAGACATATAAATGCAAGTATTCTCATCGCCCACATAAATCCGACTTCAACGTATAGTTTCTTCATTATGATTGGGAATATAATACCTCCCACAGATCCTCCAATGGTAGCCAGTGCACAATAAGTTGCACGATGCTTCATGAAATAATGAGAGATGACACCAATTAATGGGGAACATAATAAACCTGTCCCTAATCCAGTAACTATACCTAATGTTCCAACAAATTGAGCAACTGTTGTAGAGTTTGCCACTCCCAGTAATCCTCCACAAAGAAATATTGTTCCGATTGTTATTGGTAATCTAGCACCATTTCTATCAAACATATCACCAGAGAAGATCATAGAACTGGATGCCACAAATGTATATATTGAGAAGATCCAAGATATGGTGGATGCATTAACATTAACCAGCTGATTTTTGGAAACATAAGCTTGAATGGCACCCATTGAGTTATCCAATCCAAATGCTGGAATCAATCCCATGAAGCTACCAAAGACAAACAAATAAGCTCTTAAACCACCTTCAGGATACTCCCAATCATCTTCTGGATTCATTAAATCATCAAGGGTACGTGACGAAGATGAAGGTGATAATTGGCCAAATTCAGACATTCTGTTATCGATATGTGAATCATTTGTAACAGTGGTAGTCAAACTGAACCCTGAGTTGATACTTTGAACATGACCAAAATCACCTATTGTTTGTAGATTGATATCATCAGACTTCGCGAGTTTCCCAGTATTATGAAGACCATGTTGCTCCTTAGCACCTTCTCTAAGATTCTTCGAAGATATATAGTTGATCAAACTACTCTTCAAGATATTGTTTCTTAACCCGTTAATTGCACTCATAACCAGCAACAGTGTAAATTTGACAACTTCAAGAGGTCGAAAACTGACATGAGGGCAAGAAGAATACTAGGATATGCCAACATACGCCCTTCTTATAACATGAAAATTTTTCATGGTGACAATGTACCATCTTCATTATTCACTTCATCTTATGTTAAAAGTCACAGCGAAAACGATCTTCTTTTTTGTTGTCATGGCAACGGCACAGAAACGTCAAAAAAAAAAAAAGCGCCAGAAAATAAAAATGTAAACAGAGCTCAAAATCAGATCCAACTCAGTTGTTAAAGCACCCAGATATCCCAGCCAGACACAGACGACAGGGGCACAGGAAGTACGCTATGGCTCAATACAGCGGCAGCGAAACATACGCCATCATACTTAGCAGCGGTTACGGTAAGTGCATTGCTTGTTTTTTTGGACTCTTGAGCCCATAGGTTTCGCGATTGCTTTGCCATCAAGAGACAGGAATCTCTGAATTAGTATACTAACATCTCATCTACAATTGCCAGACAATGAATATAAAATCAAGGTGCTAGCAGATCTCAAAGCTCATATCAAACGTGATTTTGTTGATTTGGCTGAAGTGCCTAAATACTTTGATGCTTTGAAATTAGCAAACAAATCTCCAGATTTTAAATTATCTTCTGTTGCATTCAGTTCACTTTGTCATCTTATTAAGAGAGTAGGCATGCAAGACTCACAAGCGTTGAGAGCATCCAGCAAGGTTACTTTACCAATACTATTCAATAGATTACTGGACACAAGACTTAGTTTGAAATCACTAGCAAAGACTACTTTGGAAACATATTGGTTAGCCACACCATCAATTGTCGAGAACTATATTAGAGATTCTGCATTGATCCATTCAAATGCAAATATCAGATCAGAAACAATAATATTCATTTCAGATTTAATAGAGTTGAACGAGAACTTTAACTTTTCTGCATTATTACCAAATCTAGTCAACCTGTTAAGAGATGATTCCATTGATGTTGTCAAAAACGTTGAGGTTCTATTACTAAAGTATTATATAACAAATAAATCGAAGACAGTCGACTTGGTGAAACAATTTAAAGCTCAAAGTATGGATCAAAAGAAATGTTTCAGAATCTTGAAGGATATAGATCCTTCAATTGCCAATCAATACATGACTGAATCCAGATCACAATCATCATTGACCAAACCATCCACGATAGGAACATTCAGCGACCTGTCAAGAAATAAAAGATCAAATCCTGCATCCACAGATCATTCAATAAGATCAAATCCAATAGCATCAACATTAATAACATCATCATCTGCTGAGACATCATCTTCAAAAGCTGTCTCATCATCCAAGGAATTAGCTGATATATTGGGAGAGATACAGAGTTCCAGATTAGATGAGTCTGTACAACCTGTTGTGGTTGATTCAGTTTCAAGCTTACAAAGAGAGATTGACTCATTATTACCCCCATTCCAAGGAAAAGAAACTGAGTTCAACTGGGGAAATAGAGAAAAGAATATCATACGGTTCAGAGGATTGGTAATAGGGAACAGCGATGAGTTTCCAGATTTACTTGTCCAAGGAATACGCCAGTTGAATGATGGTATCAGTAAATCGATTTCATCTTTAAGAACCACATTATCATCCAATGGTTGTCAGCTGGTTAAAGAGTTGGCAGTGTATTTGGGAAAGAATATTGATCCCATAGCAGAAAACTTATATCAACCTTTAGCATCATTGACATCAGCAACAAAGAAGATCGCATCATTGAATGCATTTGGATCACTTTGTGTTTTATTGACAAATACTTCATTCAACCATAGATTGTTCAACCAGTCGTTTGCATTATATCAAGACAAAAACTTTCAACCAAGATTATATTCCTCAACATTTCTTCAGATATTTATTTTGAAGCATGGAAGCAAAATTGACAATAACAACATCGAGACAATAATCAAATGGTTGACTAAAGGTATTGCTGACCCAAATACATCAGTAAGAGAGTCAATGAGAGGTACGTTCTGGATATTATTCAGGCGATTTCCAGAAGTAGCTCAAACAATCTACCAGAAACAAGACTCGAATATTACCAAAGCTCTTATTAGATCCAAACCACAAGATATTAAGAACCCATTTGAAGCCACTTCAGTCAGTGGATCAGCACACACGTTAAGACACGCTCCATCATTAGGAGATACCAAGAAAAGACAATCGATAAGGGAGTTCATGGCTGCGTCAAGACAACAGCGAAGATCAACATCTGATCCTGTAACTGCACAACAAGAAAGTCAGGCAAGCCAAATACGAACAGATGAAAATGAACAACCAGATACTGCTGATATGGGAAAACCATTGAGAATCGGAGGCCCACAAAGATTAAGAGTTTCCAGTAATGGCCCTTTCAGTCTTTTGCCAAAGAAGCAATCAAAAGGTGACATAGAAGTAAAGAGATCAGCCTCTTTGACTGAAAAGTCAGCTGTAGAGGAGAAGCCATTAATTATTGAGTCAATAAGCGATATACCAAAGCAGGTTGAGAGCGAAGTCGTACTGTTGATGAAGAAGAATTTGAAATCACCATTGACTAAAGACAGAATATCAGGTGTACAACAGTTGAAGAGAATATTGAATGAAGGTGGAATTGTTGAAGATTTATCATCAGTTTTGTTCAATCTTACAGTGCTGGATGCCATATTATTGAAACCACTACTGAATATCAAAAACTTTTACCCATTAATGGAACTTTATCCTTTACTTCAATTATTTTCGGTAAACAGGGAGGACATATTGTTCTTGAAGGAACAGTATTCTAATGATATAATAATTCCTGAGTTATTGAAGTTGCTCACTGCTTCTGCTAATGCTGATTCTCAATCACCTCCAGTTGCCATGTTCCTATACAAGTATAAAATCAGATTTATCAACTATTCAATTGAATGCGTCGAGAAAATCCTTTCTTCAGATTCTTATGTGCCAGGAGACGAATTGTTGAACTTGATCTGCTCAAAAGTGTTTCCATTAGCCGTTAGTGATTATCCTAAATATGATGAACTTATAGTAAGGTTGAACCAATTGAATCCAGAGGTTTTTAGCAGTTGTCTATCAGAGTCGTCAAATTTTGTTAATGGTAAGCTTCGAGCAATATTAGATGACTTTAATGATATTGATATTGGTGAGAAGTCAGAAATAACCGAGCATGGCTTACATGAAATGACCATGATTAATCCATTGCAAAGAAGACCAGAGGACCCAACTACATCTGTTCAGCCTGGTAAAGGTTATGATTTGACAAGGGTTATGCCAAATCTTAATTTAAATACTTCCAAGCTCGTGGGTAATACTTTTCATGAAAAGGAGTCGACCAAACCTGAGGCCAGTAAAACTGACTATATGTCAGATATTTTCAGAAGTAAGGAGACAACAGTTATTTTAAAAGATCAGGAACAAACATCAGATAATGCGTTGCAGCAACCATCTCAGATGGACATTGACGAAGGTGATTTGGATTCAGAAAATAATGAATTGAGTGCTGAGCCGAACGCTAACAGATCTCCAAGCAGAGAGTCTTCCCCTGCTGATATTGTTTCCCCGTTTCTCGACCACCCAATGGAAGATGACATAATAGATTTGCCAAATAGCCATCCCATCATGAGTGATCCAGCTCAATCATTATCTGAGAAAATCAACGAAATTCATATTTCACCCCAAAAGACTTTGTCCCCTTATCAAAGAATGACAATTGATACACTGATAACAGAGACAGATCCATTTTTTGGAAGAATTAAGAAAGAATTCAAAATATTTGAAGATGAACCACAAGCTCAAGATAAAAAACTTTTTGATCTGGAGTTGTTGAGAATCGACAAGAAAGAAAGTAGTATTGATGATGAATCCAAAAATATCCAAAATATCTTACTGGTTATCGATAACTTCAATTCCGATAAAATTACTTCAAATGATATGAGCTCAATGGTCAAAATGTTGCATGAATCATGTAATGCTCCTGAAACTCTCGAATGGTTGAGATCTTCTGGGTTTAATACCCTTATGACCGCCATCGTGAATTATTTTAATACAAGTTATAACATTACACTTGAGGTTTGCTTCAAAGGGTTAATAATCTTCAAAGAGTTGATCCTGTTGAATGAAATTTTAGAGGATTGTTTGACTCTTAACCAAGTTCAATTGGTATGGGGAGTAATGGTTATGATTGTGGAGCAATTGAAGAACTTCAAGAATCAATTGTACGTTGCTGTTGATGAATTGACTACAGACATTGTGGAATTATCCGTGAGTAATGTCAAGTCTACACTTAGGGATCATTGTTGTAAGTTATTGAGAGATTCATCTATTTCAAATAAGACTGTGCTTGTTTCATTTTTATTGTCAACATTAACGAAAGCAATGGAGCATGAGAATTTATCCGTTGAGCAAATTAGAGATATTGATGAAGTTATCTTTAAGTTTTTATCAAACGTTGAAGTTGAGATTAGAAGATTGACCATTATCACATACTCAAAATGTAAAAGAACATTGCAACAGATTTATTCGGATAATAAGACCAACGTGAGTGGGAAAATGAAGTTTGAGAACAGTTCTGATCATCAAGACGGTAATAAAGAGTCTTCTGATATAATGGATCATTTGTTTGATAAGTTGAGCTTACCACAAAGAAGATTAGTGGACTACTATTGTAATAATTGATATCAATATAATTTCACATTCGTGCATTAATTTATTAGATACAAATTGTAAATTTTGAACTATCGCCTTCTATTGAACATACCTGAGGATGGATTATTGAAAGACGAACCTGGTCTCATCTTTGCTCCTGATATACTACTTGAATGTACCAATCTCTGATTATTTTGTTGAGCAGAGGATCCCGAGTTACCACCTATTCCACCAATTTTCATATGGGATGAAAGCCTTTGAGATATTTGATTTGAGGTAAGTGCTCTATTTTTTGATATTCTAGCACCACTGTTACCCAATATATCACTTGGGCGTGTTAATACTTTCTGTCCCAAAGTAGCTCTAGATGGAGGATATAAATTATCAGTAAAGGAAGAGTTATTTGAACCATTTGATAGAGAAAGTTTGCCACCTGCGCCAGATGAGCTAGTATTAGGGGTTTGTAATGAAGTCAAAATCGCTTGGTTGTTGTTGTTATTGCTGTTATTATTGTTTCTATGATTATTGGATGATCTCATTTGTTGTAAGGGAGAAGCCAGATGTATGTTTGTTGATTCTGCAATCTTACCTGACCTTGTAAGATCAAGAATTGGACTTTGCTTTGACGTTGATGAATTAGTTGACATACTTGGTGTAAAAGGCTTTTGAAGGGAGTTTTGTTTAAATTGTCTAACAAATGAAGTAGCTGCTTTATTTCTAGTCTCTGTTTGAGCAAGTGGAATCATTTCCAAAGAGTCATTTGACATTTCTGTCAAGTCTATTGTCATAGGCCTATCCTTGGCACTTGTTCGCTGGTTATCCTGCATGGCTCTTGTCTTCAAAATGTAATTTTCTTGCTCCAACTGTTTGATTTTTTCTTCATATCGACTTATCTCAGCTATTTTCTCCTTGGCTAGTAATAACAACTCTCTTTGTTTATTCATTTTCTCTGTTAGTCTTTGAATATGACCAGCTTGATGGTTGACCCTTCGGCATAAGGTCTCATATTGGAAAGATGCACTTGAGAGTAGACTTTCCATGAGTGCTGGGACTGGTATAAAATGGTTCTGCAAATCTTTAGGTATTATCTATAGAGTCATGCATGTTAGTTTAACTTGTTGGGCTTGCCACTTTACAAAATATCACAAGAATCGATACATACTCTTGGATCCACCCTCAACACTGTAGCACCCTGTGTTTGGCACATGGGGCAAGCTATTTTTGACTCTTCCAACGACTCATGGCTCCTTAGATCTGATGATTATTTCTTGTTAGTAATGGTGGTTGACTCATTTGAAGGATGGATATAAAGCTGGGTATGAATTGATACTTCTTAGCGTATTCGCCATGTGTTCCTGGCAGACGAAATGGCCACACGACGTAACGTACACCGTCGACTGCTTTGTTCCCGCACCGCAGAGGGAGCATGCTATGTATGGCTGCTCAAAGTCCATCTTCTCAGATCAAAAAACAATAATGATATTGGGAGTCTCTAGTTGCTTGTTGTTAAGAGTTAGGAGAGGGATAGAGAAAGGTAACCGCTGAACTTTTTTGCCTTCACCAATATTATTTTCTGGTTCTGGTCCGGGCACAGTCTACCCTACCTGAGTTTTTCCAATAAGCAGCGCAGCGCTTTGTATTACGACTGTTATATAATGCTCTCAGTTGTGCTATTACGCCCGTTGATATCTTGAACAAAAGCTATCTTGTTCACACAGGTTTCGTTTATTGTGTTGACCAATCACGACGGTTCATGTTGCTGGCATAATTTTTCGTAGGAGCGCTGGCGGCCTGTCACTATCGGGCCCCTTCGCTGGACCATCATAAGATTGTTAATTTGTTAATATTTTGGCTCAAGAACTGGATTCTTCTGGCTTTGAGCCTTAAGCACATTTTTCTTTATTGTCCACGAATAAGTAGTGTGTTTGTATGATACGGTATAGTATATGTACTACCTAGTTATATCGCTATCTCAACCATATAACTGCCACTTTCAATATGGATTATAACATGTTTAGTTAAAGCTGGCCTGCCCCGCAAAATGTATATGTGAATAAATAGACCTTCAACTGGTCTCGAGGATATGACTCACAAGTTACAACAACTACTGAACAACAACTACCACAAACACCCTGGAAACTAAACAAACAACACAAAACAAATACAGCCCTTCCACTCACCACTGTCCCACCCAAAAATATCCAGAATGGCACCAAAACTGACAAAAGCATCTTTCGCTCTTAATCGATCCGATCAAAGAATCTGAAAATTTTTCTCAGTCATCAGTCAACCCAGACTTCAAATTCATACTTAAACCCATAAGACTCCTGTCTATATACTCCTATATCCTACCTGTTGATATCCTCATCCTCAACCATGCTTCGTATCAACACCATCAGATCGATGAGAGCATTGTCTGGCTCCAGCGCCATCCGCTCTTTCCAAACTTCTGCCCTTGCTCTAGACAAGATCAAAGTCAAAACCCCAGTTGTTGAATTGGACGGTGATGAAATGACAAGAATCATCTGGAAAAGAATCAAAGACAAGTTAATCTTACCATACTTAGATATCGACTTGAAATACTACGATTTAGGTATCGAATCAAGAGACGCCACGGATGATCAAATCACAATCGATTCAGCTAACGCCATCAAGAAATACGGTGTTGGTATCAAATGTGCCACCATCACTCCAGATGAACAAAGAGTTAAAGAATTCCACCTAAAGAACATGTGGAGATCACCAAATGGTACGATTAGAAACATTCTAGGTGGTACTGTCTTCAGAGAACCAATCGTGATCCCAAGAATCCCAAGATTAGTACCAGGTTGGGAAAAGCCAATCATCATTGGTAGACATGCTCATGGTGATCAATACAAGGCCACTGATCTTATTGTCCCAGGTGCTGGTAAATTGGAATTAGTTTACACTCCAGCTGATGGTTCAAAGGCTAAAACTTTAGAAGTCTATGATTACAAAGGTCCAGGTGTTGGTTTAGCCATGTACAACACTGATGAATCCATTGAAGGATTTGCTCATTCATCATTCAAATTAGCTATTCAAAAGCAATTGAACTTATTTTTATCCACAAAGAACACCATTTTAAAGAAATATGATGGTAGATTCAAGGATATCTTTCAAAAGATTTATGATGAACAATACAAGGCCAAATTTGAAGAATTAGGAATTTACTATGAACATAGATTAATCGATGATATGGTTGCTCAAATGGTTAAATCCAAGGGTGGTTTCATTATGGCTTTGAAGAACTATGATGGTGATGTTCAATCAGATATCGTTGCTCAAGGTTTTGGTTCATTAGGTTTGATGACTTCAGTCTTGGTCACTCCAGATGGGAAGGCCTTTGAATCAGAAGCCGCTCATGGTACCGTTACAAGACATTATAGACAACATCAACAAGGTAAAGAAACATCAACTAACTCAATCGCTTCCATCTTTGCTTGGTCAAGAGGTTTAGCTCAAAGAGGTAAGTTAGATGGTACTGAAGATGTTGTCAAGTTTGCTGAAACTTTAGAAAAGGCTACCTTAGATACTGTTCAAGAAGATGGTATCATGACTAAAGATTTAGCTTTAGCCACCGGTAGAACTGATAGAGCTTCTTATGTTACTACTACTGAGTTCTTAGATGCTGTTGAAAAGCGTTTAGCCAACACTTTAAAGGCTTAAAAACGGAAATTTCAGTCTTTGAGTACCACCACAAGAAAAACATTACTTCCATTGTCTTCAAAAAATTGATTAACAATTGAATTGTTTCTGCTTTTGAAGATATTTGTGATGTGGTTGATACTATTTTGATATTATATTCTTTTGAAAAGGTTATGATTATTAGAGAATTAACGCTAGAAATTTAGGGAGCGCGCAGCTGTTGTTCATACAGTATTATTGATGATATATAAATATTTACTTTTTAACGAATTTATAAACATATGCTGGACTAATGTGGATGTTCTTATGAATGAATACCATATTGGCAGTCAATCAAATATTTTACAATCTTTAGACTTTTGTAGATTTCACCGATAATGAACATTTAAGCTGCGTGTTTGATTAACCGGCACATATATATAACTTCCATTCTGAGGTTGTGCTATTTTCAGGGGTATTTACACATCACTGTCGCCATTTCTTATTGTTTGAGTGTACAATAATTCATTGAGAGTTTCCTTAGCCTTCCAATTGCTCTGTCTTGGTCTCCTCTGACTCCAAATACTTCCATAGATAAATCAATCCATAATATGTACCAAAAGTATACATCAGAACTTTACCCATTGGTTTCGCAAAATCTTGCCAGAATTTCACCTTGAGTAGATTGTTGTTAGTATTTATGAGCTGTGCTCGTTGATAACTTGATGCTAACTTACATGAGGTGAAACCTTCTTATGTTGTTTCTGTGCTGGTTGTTCTGTATGATGTTGCGGAGTAGTTTGCTTAGTTTGAGGTTGTGAGTTCAATAGTACTCTTGAAGTAAAGATGCTTCTGTGCTGGCATAGTCGCACTATGTTGTTTGGTTTGACAAGCTGTAGTCCGTTCATAATGGCTTGAATGTATTATGCTTGAATTACTAGTGATGATCTTGATTAATTGAGTCCATCATAACTGTGAAATTAAATCAGTATTGTATAATTTTTCAGTTTGTTGTCGGTTCCTTGTGCCAGAGATAAATACAGTGTTACAACTGGTGTTCCAAAGTTACAATGATCGTGGTAAGAGGGAGCGTATCAGTTTGTTAGCACCAGAAAGTACATCAATCAAAGCTACCACACCCACAACCAACTCCATTACCCACTGAGGCTACAATATAGAGTCATGTAATTACTGCTAAAGTGCTAAAACCAGTACACCCAGACACCACAGAAATCCCAGCTCAAATCTCGAAAAAGGAACGGCCAGCAAGAGGGACACTTCTTCTTTCTCGAAACCCACTCGACCATTCATTTCCAGCTAGTGAATGAAGCTCATAAAACCTCCATCTCATTGGTATTCTTCATTCAGAAACACAAGCTACTCAACAATAAACATAAACCATACATCCATCAACAGATCAATCCATTCAACGTCTCGAATTCTTACTAATAACCTCCATACTTCAAATCGTTCAGTCATGTCCTCAACCTCAAACATCCAAAAGCCAATCTTGGATGACAGAGATTACAAAGTGATCCATCTATCAAACAAGCTTACTGCTCTCTTGATCTCTGACCCAAAGACCGACAAATCTGCTGCTGCTTTAGACGTCAATGTTGGTGCTTTTTCTGATTACGAACATCTACCTGGGTTGGCCCATTTCTGTGAACACTTGTTATTCATGGGTACCAAGAAATATCCTTCTGAAAATGAATACTCTAGTTACCTTTCCAACCATGGTGGTCACTCAAATGCATACACTGCTGCTGAAAACACAAACTATTACTTTGAAATCAACCATCAATATTTGGAGGGCGCCTTAGACAGATTCAGTCAGTTCTTTATCAGTCCATTGTTTGATCCAAGTTGTAAAGATCGTGAAATTAGAGCTGTTGATTCAGAAAACAAAAAGAATCTACAAAATGATATGTGGAGATTATATCAGTTGGAGAAGTCACTTTCTAATCCAGTCCATCCATTCCATAAATTTTCCACTGGTAATTTACAAACATTAGGTGAAATTCCAGAGGGTCAAGGTATCGATACAAGAGATGAGTTATTAAAATTTTACAACGATTCATATTCTGCAAACTTGATGAAGTTGGTTGTCTTGGGTAGAGAAGATTTATCTACTTTAGAAAATTGGGTATTAGAAAAATTCATCGAAATACCAAACAAAGATATACCAAAGCCTGAGTTCGAAGGCCCAGTTTACACTCCAAATGAACTAAAAAAATTCATTAAGGCTAAACCAGTCATGCAAAAGAACAAATTAGGTATCAACTTTACCACTCCTGATGTTGAAGAGCAATGGGAAGCTCAAGTTCCTCATTATTTTAGTCATTTAGTTGGTCATGAAGGTAAGGGTAGTTTATTGGCTTATTTGAAGTCTAAAGGTTGGGCCAATGGGTTATCCGCTGGTGGTTATACCATTTCAAAAGATAGTGGTGTCTTTGGCATTGATATTGATTTGACTGAAACCGGATTGAAAAACTACGAGGAAGTCCTTTATGCATCATTTCAATATCTAGAAATGCTAAGATTACAATTGCCACAAAGATATATTTTTGATGAACTTAAGGATGTCAGTGAAATGAACTTCAAGTTCAAACAAAAATCTTCACCATCCTCTACTGTTTCTAAACTGGCCAAGGATTTACAAAAAACTTATATCCCAGATGAGTTTATCTTAAGTAGATCAGTCTTGAGAAAATATGAACCTGAATTGATCTTAGACTATGGCAAACACTTCAATGTTAACAACTTAAGAGTTACATTGGTATCTCAAGAAGTGGAGACTAATCAAAAGGAGAAATGGTATGGTACAGATTATGCTATTGAAGACTTATCAGAAGAATTGATTAGAAAATTATCTAATCCAACCCTAAACGCACACTTGCAATTACCAACCGTTAATGACTTCATCCCAACAAAGTTTGATGTTGAAAAACTCGACGATATCGTTGAACCATCAAAGAAACCGACTTTGTTAAAAGCAGATGATAAATTCAGATTCTGGTATAAAAAAGATGATCAATTTTGGGTTCCAAAGGCTTATATTCAGTTATTAATCAACACTCCTGTTGTCAATTCAACACCTTATAACGCCATGATCTCAAGCATGCTTTGTGAATTAGTTGAGGATTATCTCACAGATACATCATATCAAGCCGAGTTAGCTGGTTTAAGATTTTCTTTCCATACTGGTAAAGATGGATTAGTCTTAGATGTTAGTGGGTATAACGAAAAGGCTCCAGTTTTGTTACAAACTGTTCTTAATGAAATTTTGAGTTTCAAGCCTTCTGAAGAAAGATTCAAAATAATAAAGGAAAAGATGCACAGAAACCTGAAGAACTATGGTTATAAAGTCCCATATGGTCAAATTTCAACATATTTCTCTAATCTATTGAACGAAAACTCATGGAATGTTGATGAAAAACTTGAAGTGTTTGATAAGGTTGAATACAGTGATTTGGTTAATTTTATGCCATTATTGTTCAAACAAGGTTTCATTGAAGGTTTAATCGAAGGTAATTTCTACAAGGAGGAAGCTTTGAATATTGCCTCCATTGTGGAATCATCATTTGTTAATTTGGAAACTTTGACTAAATCTCAAGCTATCAGACCAAGATCGTACGAATTACCACCTAACAAAACTTTTAGATGGGGGAAATTTTTGGAGGATGAAAAGAATACCAATGCTTGCATCCAATACTTTATTCAAATTGGTAATCTATCTAATGTTGAATTGTATTGTATTGCTGAATTGGCTGCCCAATTGATTAAAGAGCCTGCATTTGATACACTTCGTACGAAGGAACAATTAGGTTATGTTGTCTTTAGTGGAATCGCTGATACCAGAACTACATTCGGTTTAAGAGTCATCATCCAGAGTGAAAGAAATGTTACCTATTTGGAGTCAAGAATCATCAACTTCTTTGAGCAATATTTTATCACATTGAAGGAATTATCAGAGGAAGAATTTCAAAAGAATAAAGAGGCATTGATCAACAAGAAGTTGGAAACTTTGAAGAACTTGGGTCAAGAAAATGCTAGATTTATCCGTTCTATTTCAGGTGGTTACTACGATTTCACACACAATGACTCAGAGGCTAAGATTATAGAAACTATCACAAAAGATCAGATGGTTAAGTTCTTTGAATCACAGGTGCTAAATGGTACCTCAAAACTGATTGTCAACTTGCATGCCAAAAACAATACTGATACTGAGGTGATTGACACCTATACATCCCCAGACGAGATTGTGAAAGACGTTGGTGACTTCAAATCCTCTTTGTACTTGACCCCATCTCCAAAGCCAGTTGAGGATCTTACTACTACAAATTCCCCACCAAAGTTATAAACATTTTGCATCTCATGAGTCATGACTACAATTTACTCTTATGTATATATTTTCTTAGACAGATAGATTACAGATAGATTCAAATATAGATCTCTATGTTCGCTATTCACCTAATTCAATCTAAATAGATCATGTGCTGATCAGAGAATTATGAGTTTTTTTATAGATCCGATTCCAGCAGATGTCTTGATGATTCAAGAAGAGTCAATACCCAAACCCCTATTCTCTGATAGTCTTTGCGCTGAATCCTGATACGATATCGCTACAAAGATTGTCTTGATATCCCCCCAAACCCGTTGCTACGGGACACATTCACGATAAGATGCGTTTTTTTTTTAATTTTTTTAATCTGGAGTTTTCTTTAAAAAGTTTTGTTTTATTTTATCTGCTTCACTTCTGTTCTATTTTGCCTACTAACCAATACATCAATATCTTCACTGGCAAACAGCTAGTAAGTGGCAAGAACATTCAACACTGGCAACTGCTCCAATCTTTGTGCGATGGGTCCCAGTGCCAATGATCAGCCCATCTTGGGCACGTTGCTCAACCCCAAAACTCCTCCCTCTTCAAGTTCCGACGCCAACCACCACCAACAAGCAGCATCAATCAACAATGAACAGTACCAGCCGCTAGACCAAGTTCTGGCTGATGAAAATGAAGCATTGTTGAGCAGCCTCACGAACAACTCATTCCACGATGCTACCTATCTGGACCACTCTGAGACAACTCCTGGCGAATCTGCTAAATCTATCATTCCAACATTTGCCACTCTTGCGCTTATTTGGCCAATCATCAAGAACAGCACTACCAAGTACTATAGGAATGTCAAATCTAAACCCAGGGTTTACCTGCCTTTACTGTTTACAATAACCTTGGTTGCCAATCTAGCTATTATTTTGATGTTCAAAACAGATGAGGTTTTACAAGAAGCCGCCAGAATAGATTTTGATGCGATAGATGTCCAAGGCCTAACAAGCACTGGTATATCAATCCGCCTAAAAGGATCAGTTTATTTTGACTACACCGATATCAAAAACATATGGAGGGCAATATATGTTCCATTGCTATCATTGATGGGAGGTATTGTCGTGACATCTACAAAACCCATTGACCTATTCATCCAACTTCCGCAAAGCGCAGATTTGAATAATTACCACTTAGGTAACCTGGTATTTCCTGAAATTTACATCAGTTTTGCACCTTTGGAGTCTACTACATTTGATATTACTATTGACATCAATATAAATAGTCATGATATGGTGAAATTATATCAAAATTATATGATATTGAAAGACATTGATGAAAGAAGTACCATTGAAGTTTCTTCTACAGTTAAGTCAAAGTTCAAATTGCAGAAAGGATTTGCGTACATGGGAGAATACTCCTCTACAGTTCATAAGTTAGTTGTTTTGAAGTCTGATAATGCTGGTAATGGTTCTGGTAACCATCCTGAAATAACTCATCAGTTACAGAACTTCCAACTTGGGAACATCACTGAAAATGGGATCAAGTCAAGCTTAGAGCTTGCCTTGAATATTCACGACCTTCCTATTTCTATGGACCTGCAGTCCATATGTTGGGATGTATACATTCCTGGCTGTCGGTTGAATGTACTAAGTATAGCATCAGTTGAAACTCTGGACTTCACCATACTACGTTCTGGAAACGTGGTAATTCCAATGAAGATTGATGTACCGAAATTAAATAAAAATCTGGAGAAGTTCTGTGACGATGGTCTAACATCCATCAATCGATTTTTGAAAAAGGTGAACACCGTTGAAGGCTCCAAAGTCTTTGTAAAGGGGCGGTCTGAGTCAAAGGTGAATTCAAAACTTCCTAGATGGTTCCATGAGTTCATTTCCAACAGCTTTCATCCTGTGACCATAAGTTCCCACTCAATACTGGATAGCATAAACGATGATTGTTTGAATCTGGATATCTCAAACTCTCAAGTGGTTGTTGCTAATGACAAACATACATTGCCAAAAGTAAACTCAGATATATTTTTGTCATTGACCTTACCATTCCAAAATACGAATAACCAACTCTTTGACTTGCATTCAATAATAGGTGATGCTGCATTCTTATATGACGATGAAATGTTTGCTAAGGTCTATCTTCATAGCTGGCAAAATATTAATACTGAAGAGAATGATCTTTTATTGAGTCTCAGAGATGTGAGACTAGATATTCTTGATGATAAAGTGACTGCTAAGCTAATTCAAAGCTACCTCGAAGGTCAAAAGTTGGACATATTGATGAAGACTTTGTTTGATTTCAACTTGGAAACTCCAATAACATCTTCTATTTTTCAACAGTTTGAGCAGGATGTTCAACTATCAGTCCAAGGTGATGCTGAGGATATCTTTGAACAACTTGCCCTTCGGTTGTTTCAAGTTGTCTACATCACGACATCTACCAGTGAATCCTTAAGACTATTTGCTGACATTGAGATTACAAATCCATTACGCTTTGGCGCCAACTTGCAGTTTCTCAATGTTCATCTAGTCTACAATGACACTATTATTGGTAATGTTGAATTAACCAATATTGACGTTATTCCAAGCGGTGCATCGAATACCACTTCCATTTTGAGGTTAGTTCAAAATAGCGAAGACGCCAAGACAGCAATTGAAGCTCTACTAAGTGAGTTTATTTCGGGGAAAGATCCTGAAGTCATAGTGAAAGGTCACTCAAAGTCATCTCAGGTCGTCGAAATCTCAAAAGTGCTATCCAGATTGTCATTACCATTCAAGCTACCGAAGTTCAATCATCACGACGACAGGGTTGATCTTATTCATGATTTTGTGGATCAACAAGACCAACTTTCTATTTCAGATAGTAACAGTTCTAGCTTCATATTGGGTTGTACTTTCCACGTCCTGTCATCTGAAGTAGAGTTGGAAGTTCTAAATCCAATAGCGAACCAAGTTGCTCAAATCCAGATCACTAACGGAAAAGCAATATATGAAGGTACAGAAATTGCATTCGTCAATGATGCTCCAATCATTGTTCTCCCTCCTGGCATATCAACAACTCCAAGAATTCCAGTAACATTTGTGAAAGATGTTGTGAGAGACATACTGAAGAGAGCCAAGAATGAAAAAATTAATATTCAAACATATGCTGAGTTCGAATTGCTGATTGATAAATTTGATTTGAACTTATATTACGAAGGTGGTGGTTTGGATGCAAGTGTTCAGTGGTAAAGAACTACACGGTGATGGTTTAGTGCTAACTATGTTTGTTTATTTGTAGCTGGTTGAATTGAAGCTTGCTTTTGCATATTAATATGAAGATTCAATAATAATGTACATCAACAATGAATCTATCAAATAATGTATCCTGATACAAGTGAGATAAAAAAGAGTAAAAAGGTAAATAGTAAACAAGAATAGATGTGCCCTATCGATATAGCATTTGGGATTCAACACCTCACTGAAGAGGCCCACGAAAATCAAACTTCCTAAGATCAAGGGCAGGTAATTAATCTGGGAAACGAACATTAAAGGATTGCGGTCCATGTAATGGCAATGAAACAACTTGGAGAATACGTTAGCTCATCGTGGCATTGTTTCCGTTATTATTTTTTGATTCAAGGAAAGGAAAAATTGTATAGAAAGTTGAAAGATAAAATTTTCTCGATTTTTTTTTATAGCTGGAATAATTGGTACGGACACGAAAGAGACTCAAGCTTGCCAGCTACGAGAGTTAGGGTACTTTAAGCAGTAGTATTACACTGGATTATTGTAAATCATACACGACAGGAAATTTTGCCTCTCGTTTTTGACTTCTATTACCCCTAAAGTAGGGAAATCGTTTAACCTGGCTAGAGAGTGGGTCGTATGGCTTTTAGACTTGAAAGGCCCGAACATCACTGCAATCAAAACAGATGTGTTGCTACAATATCTGAAATAATTACACATGAATCTCGTATCATTAGTAGTTGGTTTCAAAGGTGTTATACACATATCTATTCAGTCCACATAATGGAGCCTCTTGGCCAGACACGTTTGAATAGGGACATGGCAATTGTATCTTGAGATGTGATCTTACCATCAAATCCTGCTTTGAAGTAACCATGAGTACCCAATGACTCTCTAATGAAACCTGATCTACCAGATTTTGTGAATAATGGGATGGCCTTGAAGAATTGGATGTCATCAGAGTTGAAGAACATATATCTGATGGTAACAACGTTCTTGTGAATCTTCAATGGTGAACCTGTAATAACAGCTCTCTTGGCTAAGACTCTTTGATGTTCAGCATTCAAGAAGGAACCACTACCAATGAATTCAATCTTCTTAGAGTTTTCAGATGATTGTTTGAAGAATAAAGCAGGTGAGTTGGCAAACACAACAGGAGCAATAGCAGTGGCTATACTCGTTGTACCTTGATGTAAGAATCTTTCATATTTATGAACATTATTTGGTGAATTTGATGCAGATGAGAATAAAGGTTGAATGACTTGACGTCTTGGACCATATTGTACAATAATATTATCCTTTGATGGAACTGGATTTTCATAATCTTCCCATGTACTTATGGAGAAATTAACGACAGCTAGTTTATGTTCATGTTCAAGTAAACCATATACTATAAATGGTGACTCTTTGAAATGTTTGATTTTTTGAGTAATGAATTGTGGGGCTTTGATATATAACTTCACCTTAGTACCGGCTGCACTTTGAGCTTCAAGATTTGATTGTTTCAATATTCTATTTTTGGTGGCTTTGAAATTAGAGATACGCAATAATCTTCTCCACTCACTTGGTGCTTTTGGATCATATTCATCACAATCCCATAATGTGTTATGTAGATTCTTCAAACCTCTATATCTTTTTAGTCTTTCTCTTGCTGATTCATTTGGATGTAACTCAATTTCATCTGGGAATTCCCTATCTTCTTCTTCTCTTTCTCTGTGTAGTTTTAATTGACGTTCTTCTTCTTCAGCTGATAGTTCAACAAACATTTCACTTTGGAGGTCATTTGGAGCAAATGACACACTTTTGACATCATCATCTACTTCCATATCATTGTCATCCTCACCGCTATCAGAAACTAATTCTGGTTCACTATCAGACATGGCTTCTTCTCCTTCTTCCAAATCATCATCAAGGAACCATCTTGCTTGATAATCAGAAGTACCCTTAGGTAGTTTCAACTTTCTAACTTCTTTATGTGTCTCTGGCATAGTAAAATCATATCTGACCTTATCTTGGTTCCATCTATCTTCTTCATCTTCATCTTCCCATTCTTCCATTTCAATTTCCTTTGGTAGTAATTCATCTAAAGTTTCCTGGTTTTCAGTAGCATTAAAAAATTCGATTTCATTATTCTTTTGCAATCTTTCAATTCTATCAACTTGGAAGTCACCGTGACCTGGCAAGTGTACTAATCTATCAGCGTTGAAACCAATACCTCTGACAGTTCCTTCTACTGTTAAGTAACCTTCATGTGGACTTTCAGGATTTGGTGCAAACCAATCAATGTTATCAGCTACTAACCAACCTCTTGAATCTCTCCATGTAATAGATTTAGGGAATCTTTGACATAAAGTTCTGATAGCAATCAATGAATCTGAAGCATTCTCTAAGTTGAAAATTTTACCTTCTGTTGGAAAGAAATGTTTAAAATAACTTTCTAAAGATTGTTTAACATCATCTTGGAATTTTTGCTTTGGATGAACTTTAGATAAGTTGTTGATGACACCCATAACATGACCAATACCTTGTAATTCTAGAGCTCTAATGATTTGTTCACCATATTGAGGATCAACTTCTGATGTACCAGATAAGGCAAAGACGACATAATCTGAGATCTTAGCAGCATCTAATATAGCAACAAAGTTGTCGAAATCTGGGATGATGAATTTCAAATTTGACTTAAACTTCTTGATGGTAATAGAATTAACTGATGGTCCTTGGATCAATGAATCATCCTCGTCTTCAGACTTTGCAGTATCAATCAATCTATTAACAATGTCTTCAGCATCGACATCATCTGTCAATGGAATGATGGTGATGATTTTTTCGGCACCATTGATACCATCAAATAACTTTCTTGTTTCTGCTGTGTTTAAGATCTTATTAGCTCTGTGTTGTTTGGCAAAGTTCTTTCTTTCTAACTTTGAACTACCTTTCTTTAATTTTTGGGCAGTCACTTCTTTGTCAACCTTACCTTTGTATCTGGCCTTGATAGAACCCTTTGAGGCATGTCTAGACTTGAAGGCCTTGTGTCCATTTTTGACAGATGATCTATGTGAATGACCCATGAGAGCTATATTATATTGATCCAAATGGGAGAGGGTTGTTATTATGCATCATCTTTTTTATATTTCTGTACTAGTATTTAAAATTTTCAGAGATGAGGGAACAGCGCTTCTTAACCATATTGTTAATCACGTGTTTGTATGCTTAGCCCTAGGGCAATGGTGTTCAGGTGTCAAAATTCTGGGACTGCTTTTCAGTTTTGGTCGGCGCACTTGTTGCAGCGGCAGAAAATAGACGCAACTTTTGCACAAAAAACAGAAAAGTCTGCCATTTTGTCTGCGGCCACAGCGCTCCCAGAAGCCAAACAATTTTGAAGAAATTCAACTTCACGCTATTATAGAATCCTATCTTTTAAGAGGTTATATCAACAAGTTAAATTGTAAGTGGACCTATTCCCAGAGAAAAAGGTTGAAGACAACATGAGCACCATAATGAACATGATACAACACACACATTCACAGATCATCAATAGAAAGGAGGACATATGATATGTTGGCTAAAACAGTTTTCTTGTAAAGAGGATTTTTCATCAAAGAATAGATCAGACACTGGAACCATATTACCAGAAGATACACAAGAATGACCAGAAGCCTCGATAACCTATGATATATGTATTTATATCAGAACCATGAGTTGTATGATGTTACATACACCTGAGCCCCATATTCAAGTTTAAAGATCAACCAACACCAACAAAAATCATACAACCACGACAGACTCTTTAAATCCTAAACTGAAAATCACAACCACAATTACAGATATGATTTGAATAGTGCTGATCAGTGTTCAAATACAAGCTTGATCGTCTTTACCTCAATCTCATTATCAGCATTTTGACCATCCAAACAAATATACTAACAAATGATAAATTCTTTTAGCAAAATGGCTCACGAAAACGTCTGGTACTCACACCCAAGAGGCTACGGTAAAGGTAGTCGTCAATGTAGAATCTGTTCTTCCCACACTGGTTTAATCAGAAAGTACGGTTTAGACATGTGTCGTCAATGTTTCAGAGAAAAGGCTAAGGACATTGGTTTCAACAAATACCGTTAAGGAAAAAACAATCACCTTCTTACATTTGTGATTTGATGCTTAAAGGAAAACAACAATCTATTATATCAATCAATCAGTATATCACTTTGATGGTTTAGTGTTTTAAATTATATTCTCCAACATTGTTCATCGATTATTTTGCAAAAAGGTAATAAAATTTTATGATTTAATTATTTGTATCACAAGGTTCCTTGGAATTAATATATAACAAAAAGTTTACAACTGGTAAATATCTATAACTTTAGAAAGTGGAATCTCTGCAAGATTAATCTGTAGTAATATCTGTTGAAACTTGAATATCCCTCTGCAATAATCACTGGCAGGGGTTGTGGTGCATGGATGGATCTCGGGGGAACACACTAAGGATCTACAACACCTTTTTATTCAAAGGAGAGGCGATTATCCCTATCGATGGCTTCTCCTATTTGTTGATGTGATTCAAGGAGCTCAATAGCATAGCTTATTCAATTGAGTTCTACCACAAAGTCATAACAATGGAGGCAGAGGACACACAAATCACAGTTACTACCACAGATGCTACATTCCAGATCCAGAACAAGCGTGTTGTTATCCCAAACATAATAAAGCCAGTTGATCAACTAGCTGATACTTTAGAGGAGTTAGAGAAGGAAGTCAATAGATCAATTCATTCTGGAGAGTTGACTGCGATCTCATATGATCATCCAATTTACAGATTGGCCCTCAATTGCGTTAATTACACTAGACTATCATATGGTATAAATGCTGATAGTGTTGAGACATATGAAGCACATACTGCTGATAAAGATAACACTTTTGAAGTGTCGTTATTAACCCAGAAGAAAGTTTCTTATGAAGATCCACTCAAATTGAGTGAACAGGAAGCACAAAAATTGGCACATTTTGATTCGTTGAAGTTCTACAAAAGAATTTATAATGGACAATTAGCTGACAATGTTAAAATATTGAAAGTGTCCTATAATGAAATTGGTGGTACTTGTTTATTTCTTCAAGATGATTCTATTGCTGACTCAAAGAAACTTATAGTGACTTTCAAAGGAACTAAGACAATCAATGAATGGTCCACAAATATCAATATTCTTACCCTTCCATATAGACCAATCTATAAGGGAACAGGTGCTGCTGAAAAGATCATACAAGATAAGTTCAGCAATATGTTGAAGGTACACTCTGGGTTCTATACTGCGCTGATGACTACTGAGTACAAATATAGAATTTTTGAGGATCTAGAGCAGTTATTGAAGTCAGAAAAGTACAAAGATTACAAGTTGATCATTACTGGACATTCTCTAGGTGGTGCAATGGCTTATCTCTTTGGATTTGAGTGTCAATTACATGGATGGAACCCATTGGTGGTCACTTTGGCAGCTCCTAGAGTCTTGTCATTTCTTGATACAAAAGAAAACGAGTTTGCAGATATCATGAGCGCTAACGTTTTTCCTGTTGATGAAGACTTCCTACAGAAGTTTAATAGTGATAATATCTTCAACAAGCATATCAGTTCATTGATTTCTATCCAAAACACTGGTGATATTGTTACCATGATTCCATTAGACGACGAGCAATCAAAAATTGATCAACTAGACTTACATTATCAAGAACTGAAGGGTCTGACAATCATTTCACAAGTCAAGATGCCTGGGAAAGAGGGCGAGTTCAACACTGTTTCTGAAGTTACAAAATTCACCAGCGTATCTACTAAGTTTTACTATGCTTCAAACAAAGATGATAATTCTGCATCCATTAAGACTGGAACTGAGTTGAAGATAAGACTGAGAAAGATTGTTACTCCAAACTTTCAGTTGGCAAACCAAACGATCATTCAAGCTGATGATCCGATACAATTCATCAGATTGAATTTGCACTCTGGGTTGTTCTTGGGGCTAATCAGGTTATTACACTCTTTAACAGGGTTCGATGTCTACAAGATCTTGGGAGCACATTTGTGCTATATGTTATTCTACTTCACTGCAACAGATGTCACCGACTATATACGTGATTTCTCCAAAGACGATGATGACAGCGACAATTGATCTTCATCAACATTGTGTGATCAGTGATTTGTGTATTACTATAAGCGTTCTTCATGAGTTGAATATATCTCTCCTTTAGTCTTGTTTACTAGGGTATTGTAATCGTTCTGCCTAGCCCTAGGCAGAGATTCCGCCTAGGCCTTCGCCTGTCCGCCTAGAAGTCCTGCCTAGAAAATCAAATTGTTTGGGCAGAAAATCAACACAAAGTTGGCCAAATCCAAAAGCTTCTCTTGAAGATAATCCCAGGCCATAACCATTGGATCAACACTGGAAGCACCACAAACTAGCACATACAAGATCCATCAGCAGCCATGTCAACAGCGTACTACAAGTGTAACTCTTGTATGATCCAGTTCGTCGCTTCAGACTCTCAGAGATTCCACATGAAGACAGACTGGCACCGTTACAACTTGAAGAGAAGGGTTGCTCAGTTGCCACCAGTCGATGCAACAGTCTTTGCTGAGAAGGCAGAACAATCAAGATTATACGAAGAAGAAAGAGATGATTTTGGTTTCATTCTAGAGAAGCCAAAGGCTCCAAAGAGCAACCTACATATCAACCAGAGAAAGGAGAAGATGGGCAGAGGTAGGACTTTAGAGTTATTGAAGGAAAGCTTGACCAACACTGAAAGAAGTGTCAGTCCTGCAAACACTGTGCTCTCTGGATTATCTCACTTCTCATTGGGAATCGAATCTGTGCAAAGTCATGCTGATACTCATACCGATGTCGATACTAATTTTGGGGATACCGCATCTGAAGCTGAAACTGATCCTAGTTTTATTCATACCGATGGAGACGACGATGATGAAGTATCCACTGATGAAGAAATAGATTCAGATGAGGATGCAGATGAATTAGTGCACCCTATAACCAGCTGTATTTATTGTGGTATAAGTCACAAGGACTTGGAATCAAACGTTACACATATGTTTAAGAGCCACGGGCTATACATTCCTGAAAGATCTTATCTAATAGATATGGAAGGACTATTAGAATACTTGATATCGATCATTGTTCTTGATAACGAATGTTTATGTTGCAGCTTCCAAGGTAAAAATCTTGAAAGTATACGACAACATTGCTCTTCAAAGGGCCATTGTCGCTTACCTTATGAATCAAGAGAGGAAAGAGAAGAATTTGCTGAATTTTATGATTTCTCATCATTATATTCTAAATCAACAAAGGCAAAGACCACTAAGAAGGTTGGATTCTCAAATGACGATACACTGATTGAAGCTTCTGATGATGATCAAAAAGAGGAAGAAGATGTTACCGTTGAGTATAGTGACGATAATAGTGAAGATGACGATATCAATAGCAACTACACTGTGGCAACTATTGATCCTATTGACTCTCAACTATCGTTACCAAATGGTGTCAGATTAGGTCATAGATCACTACAAAGAACTTATGGACAACATGTTCCAACTCAAAGAAGATTATCAGATGGTCAATTAACCGTTGCTACAGTAGATAGAAGATTGAATGGTGGATTGACCTTACAGCAGTTCAATAAACAGGACAAACAAGTTAAGATGTTGGAGACTAGAGCAAACAACAGACAAATTCGTCGTGAAGTTAGACGTTGCAACTTTCAACCTCATTACAGAGATCCAATGTTACAATGATTATGAACGTGCAGTTCTTAATGATAACCTTACAGTTATGAGGTTTTTATCATACATATTATAGTAATTATCCTATATTAACATCAACAAAACTTGTCCATGTATCATACACGATCACCACCGAATCCTTTGAGTCCAAAAGATCTTCCAGATAACTTTCTAACTGCTGTGGAAATGTTGTGACTTCCTGTATTTAAGGATGATTTGTTGTCTTTACCTATGTCCAGTTGTGAAGGTTCAACCTTTTCAGTTGTAGGAGCATCCGAGTACTTTGGTAGTGTTGACCTTGGTGTAACAAGAGAACTTAACCTTGAAGCTTCATGTAGGTTTTGAATCTTTTTGAATATGTCTAGTAATTCTGTATTCTTGACATTATCCTTAACAGCCTCAGATTTTGCCTTGTACTTGCTAGGATTTTCTGATATTGATCTATCTGAAAAGTTACTCATAACACTAACGCTACTCAATCTATTTTTTAAGGTTTGAAAAGCAGATGATTGTGGTAAAAGCATCAAAATACCATATAAACATTTGTAAAGGTATGGGTACTTATCAGGTTCTAATAACTGTAATCTAACTCTGGTGAAAACAGGTGTTTCTAAAAGTTGAACCAGTATATCAATTTGAATCAAAATGCTTATTGTTATCTCAAAATCAACAAATATTTGCAAAACCATATATGCCAATTCGTATGACTGAGACAAGAGACATAATGATAATAATGCAGGCCCATTATGACTCCAAGCTCTGAACAATGATGCAAATAACTCACAATCGTCCTTATTCTCTAGATTTCTCAGTCTTTTTCTCAAGCCTGAAAGTTCTGGAGCAGTTATCAGATTATTATTCAAAATTTGAATTATAATACTAACGAAATCCAAATCCATTTCATTCTCTAAGATAGTTGATAACACTGAGTAAATTCTGATTGGATTTAAGGTCATTGAAAGATGCTTTAGGACAAAATTACCTCTAGTCTCCAATAATTTCTTATCCCTTTTGAACAAATCCAACAGACTGATCATGAACTGAGAAAATATATCATCTTCACTATCGTATGACATGTCAGATAGTAATTGTAAATCTTTATGAATGACATCTTCCCTCGAATCAGAGAGGGCTTTCAATAGAGTAGTAAATAAGTTTGAACTTTGATCCAATAGATCTTTTGGTGATTTCTTATGCAACATACTCAACCAGTCTAAAGCTGATAATCTTGTGATTTCATTCTCATCTGTGAATTGCGATATTAATGTATCAACTATATTTGTATAGTTTAACGTGTAGGTAGTTTCATTATCTTTATCAGCATCCTTATTGAACTTAAGAATAAAATCCAATAAATGGAGATTGACCTCTGTAGCAGCTTCCCTCAAAGAAGTATCATTATTGGCCATGATTTTTAATAATATTGCCAATAATCTCTCAATGTATGGAATAAATTCCAAAGGAGAGATTTCTAGTAGTGTTTCAATCCAATGTAACACAACCAGTTGATTTTTCTTATCAGTACTCAAATGTAATTGATTGATAAGTATTTCGATAATTTTAGAGTAGTCCAGTTTGATATCTTGACCAGGAATGTATAACTCACCATTATGATTAGATGTATGATCTTTGATTTTCCCGCTTTCAGTTTCATGTATAACGACGGAGCTTTGAGATACATCTGGGTCTAATATATTATCAATGACATCAGAAGCAGCATTGTTACCATTAGCTGTAAGAACACTTTTAGTTTCATCGACATCATTTTCGGTGTTATTGATCTGCAAGTTATTGTTATTAGAGACTGCTGTGATCGTAGTAGATATTGAATCTCTCTTCTTTGTTGGTGTACTAACATCAAATGATACCAAGTCAGAATGGCTTTCTTTTCTTCCAACTTTACTGATATGGTTCTTGGTAGTATTCTGTTTATAAGAGTCCTTCACTAACTTTTGAATATCTGAAATTCTTCTAATCTCACCAAGAAACATGTCCAAAGCATTTTGAGTGATTGTCTTGACATCAGAATGAGTATCATCTAAGTAAGATAATAATGCTTCTAAAAAGTTTGGAAGGTATGAAATCAACTCTAAATCTGGAACTTGATCCAATAAAGTAATCCATGATACCAAAAAGATTCTGTATAATGGGTTGTTTGTTGATATTCTTTCAATCAACAATGGCATAAATTTTGGTAACGAGAAAGCTGTTGTCACTTGTTGCTGCTGTAGTTGTAAATGCTCGCCAGTTGGTAATCTTTGCGTTAGTTCCAATTTAGGAGGAATCTTATCGTTGATAACACTGACATAAGTTGTTGCCTTTTCAGAAACCAAGTCCTTCATCAATCTATCTAAAAGATTAGCACCATTCTTTACACTTGGATCTGAATCTGTAGCCAATTTTCCCAATGAGTCGAATATTTCATTAAAATATAATAATATTTCACCTTTAGCCACTTTAGCAATGTTGTAAAGAGATTCACAAGAATAATATCTAACTCTGGCATCATGATCACCAAAGCACGCCAATACAGGATGGATGATATTTTCCAAATATTCAGAAACCTCATCAGGACCCAAAGAAATCGCCACAGCAGCCAAAGCAATAAGACCACCGTTTCTGGCATTCGGTTGATGGACAGCATATGCGTAGTCTCGACATAACTCGTCAATGATTGGATTGATCACGGTGTAGTTCCCCTTTGCAATCTCTGACCGTATCTCTTGCTCCAGTTCCAAAGCAGCGGTCTTTCTCTTCTCGTAGAGACGGTCATTGAGACCCTTGGAAATGGATGGGTCCAGCAGCTTTTCGTTACCCAGCATTGAGACCTCGACTGCTTCGTGTTTTGTTGTTGTTTGTAGTTTGTTTTGGTGTTTTGATAATTTGATAATTTGTTTACGTTTTGATTTTTTTTTTTTAATTTCACTGAGACTCGTTAACTATGTGAAACTTTCATAAACTTTCATTACAAGATCAACATTTGCAAATTGCTTGACATATCATTTATGGGATACACACACATTATTGTTAGCTCTGTTTACAGTTCTCTTCAAGATCCTTCTCAAATCCTTTCATATCGTCAATGTTGAAGTCAGGACCAGCACCAGTCAAATCCTCATCGTCAAATTCAAATCCAGGCAATGGGACACCAGACTTGTTGAATTCAGCCATCAATTCCTTTGGAGGGTTTCCAGAGCTTTGCATATCCTCTAGCTTACCACTGATATATTGCCTTGTAGCAGCATCTTCATTATCATAATGAACATCCTCGAACTTATCAACAATGTCAGTTAATACTTGAGACTGCGCTGTGTAGTTCATCAAATCTTGCTCTGATAAAGTCTCTTTGTTTGACGATAGCCAAACTGTATATTTTGAGCTTAGTTCTTTGATTGGGTCGTAAAGTATTTCCTTTGATGCCAATTGATCCAAGAGATTAGACAAAAGATTTGCAATATCAAATTCACCGTCACCATCAGCGCCGTCATTGTCTAGATTTAGACTACCTAATAGCCCAGCAAGGAGTTGATCTGGTTCATTCATTGAGTCGTTAGCCTTTGAATCGTTTTGTTTCATTCTATGTAATGTACTGTTTATAGTATCTTGAAGATTTTGGTTCGATGACTTGGCAGAAGTAGGAGCAGAAGCAGAAGCAGGAGCTGAGGGAGCAACATTGCTGGATTGTCTCAATTCATTGACTAGAGATTCGAATTGAGATTTCATTTCAGGTGCTGATTTTTCTAATTCACTTAACACTTCATTTAATTGCTTTTGTAAGTTATCTTGTAGTGGATCAGAAGAAGTAGTTGGATTTGTAGTTGAAGATGATTCAGCACCAATATTACTTGTGTTAGATGCACCAGAAGCATCAGTAGCAGCAGTGGAACTAGCACTATGCTGTTTCAAATCTTCACCTGGCGCTTTGCTCAATATTTCATCTTGAATATCATCCAAGATATCATCTAATTCATCAAAGTCATCATCATCGTTATCCTGGTTGGGGTTTGTAGCAGACATTTTCTATAAATTCTGGATGAGTAGTTGTGATAAAACAATTGAACAATTGAGTTTGTACTCAAATCAATGTTGTGTATGACTTAATGGTTCCACTAAAATGATCTATTAAAAATTGCTAATGATTTGGATTCACTAACTCAAAGCAAATAAATACTTAAATACTCCTCCATCTTTCTCTTCTTTGACCATCTACAATAAATAACTTTCTCAGAAACCGAAGAAATCGGTAAAAAATCAGGTCGGAACTGCCAAATGCGGACATCCGAGGTATTACATAATCAGATCAAATGGTGTCCGGATGTGAAGTGCCTATTTTTGGAAAAATCACCAGCGAAAAAAAAAAAGACGATCCAAAGATTTCAACAAAGTAAACAAACACAACAACAATATAAACAAGAAAGTTATTTCACTCCACACACTCGCTATTCATCAACGGAGACTATAAACACTATGATCAACTCTAATATTGCTGCTCTACTTGCCTTGGCCATCTTTTCCAAAACAGCTGTTGCCACTCCTCCAGCCTGTTTGCTAGCTTGTGCCGCAAGTGTAGCTAAAGATTCATCTTGTTCATCATTAGCTGACATTGAGTGTTTCTGTGAAGATGAAGCTTCTGCCATCAAGTCATGTCTAGAAACCACCTGTCCAAACAGTTTGTCTGACACTGCTTACTCAAGCTTCAAGTCAGAGTGTTCCAGCAA
This sequence comes from Ruyongia ponderosae, assembly GCA_030582235.1. Classification (NCBI taxonomy): domain Eukaryota; kingdom Fungi; phylum Ascomycota; class Saccharomycetes; order Phaffomycetales; family Wickerhamomycetaceae; genus Ruyongia; species Ruyongia ponderosae. The sequence continues at coordinate 115,953 of JAKTWV010000021.1, read as the reverse complement.
TGGTTACACTATTGGCGGTAGTTCTTCTTCTTCAACTTCTAAAAAATCATCCTCATCATCAACTTCATCCACAAGCAAAACCACCACCACCACTTCTTCTTCTTCTTCTTCTTCTTCTTCTTCTACTACTACCTCATCATCTACTACCACCACCTCTACCTCATCGTCTTCTTCAACCACATCTGTTGCAGCTGCTGCCACCACTTCCTCAGTTGATCCAACTACTTCTTCAACATCTACTTCTAGTACCACCTCATCTTCTTCCACCTCCACCTCCACTACCTCTTCATCAACATCAACATCATCATCATCATCGTCTTCTTCTTCCTCATCATTATCTTCCTCCTCTTCCTCCCCATCCTCCTCATCTTATAGCTCCTCATCCTCATCTGCATCCTCATCATCTTTATCCTCCTCATCATCTATTGAGTCATCATCATCTTCTTCCCACTCTTCTTCCCATTCTTCTTCCCACTCTTCTTCTTTAATCAAATCTTCATCTGCTTCATCATCTTCATCTGTTGAACCAACCTCTTCTTCTTCATCATCTACCACTACTACCGTTGCTGCTTCAACTTCTTCAATTGCTGTCACAACATCTGCTTCACAAGGTGAAGGTATTTCACTTAATGCACCATTTGGTGCTTTAGTTGGTGCAGCCATTGCAGGTTTCTTGTTTTAATAGAATCTCTTGGTAATTCAGGATCAAACCAAGCCAAAAAAAAATAAATTAAAAAAAGATAAACTAATCTATATACCCAAATTCTTTTCGTTCACGTTACTATTTGTGGATCTTTTTGATTTCTTAAAAGATAATTAACCACCATATTATTATCTAGAATACCCTTTAAATTACAAATGCAATATCATACACAAAATTGTAGCAACGTAATCCATTCGTTTATATATACAGATGTACGAAGATTAATTAATCAATAACGTACTAATATTGTTACTTCTTGTTTTTGTTCTGGCTCTTGTCTTGGAACTCCAATTCTAATCCTCTAACCACTCTCCATAACAATGCCTTCTCCTCATCACTGGCTTTACCAGATGCAGCCCATCTGATCTTCAAGTCTGCATCAACGACATAGATGAATCCACTAAAGTCATTGATGAAGTACATTGCTTCTCTTGTAGCAATATCAAAATTAGTCTTTTCAGTAATGATATATTTGTTAAACCTCTTTGGACTAACAGAACTCTTAATGTTTTGTTTAGACCATCTTACAAAGAAACCTTTCAGTTTGTTTTCAATGACATTAACATCAATCAATTCGGTATTTGGATATTTTGCCTTGAATATATCATAACCATCCTTCTTTAAATAATTTACACCATCATTGATTTCAAAATAACTCTTTGATAATTTATCACCTTCCAAACTTGAATATATTCTAATGATGGATATTTTCCCCTTCAACTGTGAACTGAGTCCTCTTTTTGTTGACGATAGCAGATCCTCACCATATATATTAGGCATATATTTGGCCTTATCCTCTTTCCAGTAACTTGGAGGTGATAAAAACATCTTCCCATGTCTAGCATTATAGGCGTGCAAATCGTGCATCCCAGATATTTGGTATTCCTTTTCCAGGGCCTTTCTTTCAGCAGCAACACGCTCCTTGTCCCCCAGATCCTTCATCTTCTGCCACAGGGATCTGGTATCGTTTGAAATGCCAGTATTGTCTGAATCCTGTGGTAATGTCTGGCTACCTATTGGCACTGTGAGCTGCTCAATAACAACAGGCTTCTTGGCTGGAGGCTTGGTGGCAGCAGCCTTGATTCCCATCGTGGCAGCAGTGGAAAACTGTCTAGCAGTATTAATATTCAGCACTTGTCTCAACATATCAGCTCTTAACTATGAGATACTATCACCTATTATCCTTGATCTTTTAATCATTTCAAGAGCCAGAAGATTTTGGAAAAAGTGTTCAAAAAAACAAAAACAAAAAAATCAAAAAATCACGACTTCAAATAATTCAAATAATTCAGTCAAAATCACAACCATCTTAACATCTTAACACAGAATAGCGCGTTGAAACAGCAGCATGTCCTCATTACTGCAAACCCGTCTACAGGAAGAAAGGTATGTGCACTTCAAATCTCTCTTTTTCATGCTTTTTTTTGGCAACCTTTCTGGGTAGATTTACTAACATTTTGAATTTGAAATAGAAAACAATGGCGTAAAGAACATCCATTTGGCTTCTACGCCAAACCAATCAAAGGTGCTGACGGTGCTCTAGACTTGAAGAACTGGGTCGCTGGTATCCCTGGCAAGGACGGGACGCTGTGGGCGGGTGCCATATATCCAATAACGCTGACTTTCCCAGAAGACTACCCATCAAAGCCTCCAAAGGTCAAATTTCCAACTGGCTTTTACCATCCAAACGTCTATCCATCTGGTACAATTTGTCTGAGTATCTTGAACGAAGACCAAGATTGGAGACCTGCCATCAACTTGAGACAAATCGTTTTGGGTATTCAGGAATTATTGGATAATCCAAACCCAGATTCACCAGCTCAAGAACCTGCTTGGAGAGCTTTTGGTAAAGATAGACCATTATACGAAAAGAAGGTTGCTGAACAATCAAAGAAATATGCCAAATAGATTCATTAAGAGAAAACTACTATAAACCTACTCAATGTGTTCAACGTTTCCCTTCTTTCTTTTTGTGCTTTGATTTCAGAATTTTTGAGAATTTAAATAGATACTCAATCTTTCCCTTTAACATCAAGAAAGACAAAAGAAAAGCAGGGCAAACAAACAAACATTTATGAACAAATAAAGAGAAACGTTTGTTTTATATCTTCCTTTCAATTCTTACACATTCACACATCATCTCTTGAAACTTATTTAATCACATCAACAATCAGCTCTTGCAATTTTGCCCTTGTTCTCATATTGATATAAATATCTACTCTTCAATTGTTCTCTATTGCCTTCCTGCTTTGTCCATATATTTCTTCGATGTTCATCCTATCATGTGTATGTGTTGAACATATTAATACAATACTTTATACTGAAAAAACTCCGAGTTAAATTACCTTATAATAAATCGATTACGTAACTTCATGATGTTAGATATCAACTTAAACAATATAAAACTTTTTCTAAATTCAATAATAAACATTATACAACACCATTTTATGATCTTTCATTTCTCTTATACTCAATAAATCTTGGAAGACTATTCATAACATCTTCACCCTTAAATTTCAATTCTGGATCAACATTCTTATCAATCAATTTAACACTATGTTTGATTTTTGGAGCTAATTCTTCTAATAATGATAAGTATCCATACTTAACAAATACTGGTTCATCATAATCAAAAGCTTCATCTCCATAAATCTCATAAATCATATCAAGAATTTCAACAACAATTCTTGATGGAATTACTTTACCACCACCATTTTGTGATGTTAATTGATCCTTCAAGACATTAATTAATAAGAATTGAGAAATCTTGAAATTTGATTCAATAGCTCCTTGTCTCTTTGAAAGTGTTGATAAAAATCCAACAATTCTAACAAGGTATTGTTCTCTTAATTCTTCATCTATTATACTTGAATCATTCCAAACTTTGTTGAATTCATTGATTATTGAATCAATAAAACTCAAATCATTCTTTAATATATCATCAAAACTTGTAATTAGTGCCCATAATATACCAAATTCATGTATCTTTTCTTCAATTTCAACTTCATTATTCAATTTTGTTAAGATTAATGGCCATATTTCATTTGAAACAGCCTTCCATGATTCATATAATTGTAATTCTCTAAATTCATCGTTTAATGATTGTTGAGTAGAAACCATAAACCAAGATAGGTTATTTAATGCAATTAAACATCTTGATTTAAATTCATCATATTTGATCAAATGTAATAACATTTCAGGTATTATAGTTAAGGATAGTTGTATTTGTTCATCAATATTACTGATTGAGTTCCCAGATTTGATTTCTTCTTCATTAAGATCCATTAATTCAATAATAGCCGTTATTAATTCAATTGATAACTCAATTGATTGTAGATTTGTTCTTGCAACTAACTTTTTTTTATTGTCCTCACTCACACTTGGCATATTATTGGAATCTGAGTTATCAAGTACAGTTGCCAATATCTCTCTATCTTGATCAATATTGACATCTTTAATTGTATTTATGATGTTTTTTAGAATATCAACTTTGAAATCATTTGATTGTTGAATTGAAGAACTTTCCAAGATCTGTAACCTTATACCTTCTGAATATATTTTAGTTAATTTGTTTGTGATTAAATGGTCTGATGAATTGATATAAGGATATATTTTATCAACAAATTGGAAGTTGATGGATGATGATGATGATGTTGATGATGATAATAATAAAAGGTCAATAAATTCATTTGATTCAGAACTAAAACTGTAAAACAAATCTAAAATAGAATTGAATAAAGTGATTGAAATGTTCAAGCGTTCACCATTGAGTGCAAAATCAAGAATAGCTTTAATAAACTTTAAGATTGGTGTGATTTTTTGCTTCAAAATGATTTCTAAAATACTTTCAGCATTTTGAGCAAGACTTACAATTAATGATATTAAATTTTCAACATAATCAAATAATAATCTCTTTTCATTCTTATTTGAATTTTCACCATTTTCATTTTTGATCAATGCAATCATTGAAACTTCAGCCTTCATTAAATTAGCTTCAATAGTTTTCCAAATATTTTGTCTCCATAGATAAATAGCAACATCATACCCTTCTTCGATGGATAAATTTCTTAATAATCCAAATGATTCAACAACTGTTTCACTATTATCGTCATTGAGACATGTATCCAGAATGATTTGTAATAGCTTTTCTCTTAATAACATTTTTCTATATTTTGAATCTTCACACATGATAGAAATAGTACCCAATGCCATTGATTTATCATTTGGAACAACAGATTTAAGTTTTTGAATCAATGGTAAGATCTTTTCTTCTCTGAATCTTTCATCCTTTTCAGCAGCCCTACTGTCGGCGTTTCCAGCCTTGCTTATTGGATTAGCTCTAAACTTTGATGTTCTGGCCTTCTTCTTAGCTTTACCCATTGTGGATTTGATTATTGACGACTTTGTATTGAATTGTTGAATTGTAGTTTATGTTTATTTCAGAAATGAAGAGGAAAAATTTGAAAAAAAAAAAAAAAAAAAAAAAATCGATGAGTTTCCGTTTTGAGAAATTACTGTTTTGGGACTGAAATTATTTTTATTCAGATATCTTACTAGTTGTGTATGTACAGTTTGTGGTGTAGTAGTGTCTATTTCTGTTGCTCACTGCTCTTCATATCACTCAGTCTCTTCTCAGCCAACACTTGGTGGTCACTCTTTAGTTCGTTGAGGATTTTAGAGTCCTCTTCTGAAAGTATTGGCTGTGGGAGGACAAGGTTTCCATCCTCATCGTAGTTTGGAATCTCAATATCTGTTCTTAAGTTACCGTCCTTTCTTAGTTGATCACTAGTGGTATATTGTTAGTTAGTAAAGATAATAATAGTAGTAAATTGGCTGGTTATTTTATTTCTTCACTTACATCACTATTGGTTCAAAGAACGTTGTACCTATAAATCCAATATTGAAAAGGTTAGTAAATTATAATCATCATTTTGAAGGCTCTTGAAAAGGCACAACTTACCACCGTATATACCAGCAATGATTGACATCATGACCATGGTGAAGTTGAACCCGTTGACTCTGCCCATCTCTGCTTTTGAATGTATTTTGTTTTGTGTTTAATTTAATAAACTGGTTGAAGCTGTTGTCTTTTTTTTGTCTTTCAAAATTTGACTATTTGAAGAAAGGTCAAAGAATCAAAGAATCAAAGAATCGTTTATAGAAGAACAGAATAGCGAGAATATGGTCATATAATTAACTACAGTTAACAAGTCGATAGTAATTAATCTGTTTATAAATAGTCATATCATTTCATTTCATCGTAAATTCATCAATCTGTAATTAGCACTACTCTTTAGTATGCGTTATATGGGATTTGCTCTCAACAATATCTCCATCCTCAATCCAATCTCTGAACATTTCTTCGAGCAATTGATCCTGTGTTCTTTTATACAATTGATCCTCTTTCGATACCTTTTCTCTCTTCTTTTCTTGTGCAATTGAAGACACTAAGCTGTTGGCCCATGCCTTTGTATCTTTCTGATATACAATCGACTTCTTTAAATTCCTCTTCATATTTCTCTCCCTGTTTCTTTCCCTCTTCTTTTGCTGTTGTTTTTGTTGTTTTTGTTGTTTCCCAGCAAGACTAGATATTGATGGTATGTTTGGTTCTTTGCTTTCTTTTGGAGGAAATGGTGAATCGGTCCTTGTATGAGTACTATCAGAAACACCACCTTTCATGGATCTGAGAATGATAAGAAAAGTCTCAAACCCTTCACCAGTCAAGATCACCGCAACATGTCCATCATATTTTCTAGAATCATGTGCAATGTCCCATTTATCACGACCTATCAGTTGGAGGTGTAAATTTGGAAATGTATCCGTCCCAAAGATATTGTTATTATAAACTTTGCAAGGACCATCTTGTGGATTGAATTCATACAATGCCTTTATCTCTGACATATTTTCAGTTTTAGTGATGTTAAGGCTGAAAAATCTTAACTGCTTGTTCTTATCATCATCATTGTTATTATTGAAGGCTTTCTTGAACTGTTCCAATGAGCCAAATCTAGCTTTGGCAAACCTATCTAGATCAGCAATAGATAGGCCTTTAAGGGCTTTATCAAAGTCTTGATCTGGAAACATATGAGGCCGTTTTGATATAAAGAACTGTACTCTCACCTTCTTTGACGTCTCATCTTTCTCAATTCGTTCAGTAACAATGATCTGTTCAGGTAAAGTTCCACCATTAATGAAATGTTTGCAAAGTTCTGGATCAATCATTGTGAAAATAGATACATGCTCCTTTGAAAAGCAACCAGGTTTTACTGATTTCTGACCAGTACTTTTCGAATTAGCAGCTTTAGTTCCTTTAAATCTTTTGAAAGTATCTCTAAGATGCCTTATGGTAAACCTTTCAGCATCTTTTGTTCTCTTTATTGATGGAAATGATTGTTGTTGAATTGAATAAGACAAAGACGTAATTGTACGAAGAGAGCTCATCGACAAATGCCTCCAAATCCCTGTTAATCTGTTGGGCACCATGACCGACATCATAGTACGATGAATGACAATAGTACAATGAGATATAACTGTTACTACAGACTACTGGATGAAGTCTTCAAGTCTTTGATGATAAATTACCTGTTTGGTGTTTTGGTGTTTTGGTACAAGATTGAGTTTTTCAGTTGAAAAATTTATATATACAAAAGGGACATTAACGACATAAATAAGTAAATAAGTAAATAAGAAATAAGAAGCAAATAGATAAACTGATAAACAGCTCAATGGGAACGGCCAGTAGGAGTAACATGCTTACCCTTCATCAACTGCGCAGAGATGACATTCCCTCCAATTCTCATTCCGTTGATGTATCTGACTGCCCTCACACAACCAGTGAATCTGTATTTACCAGTGAACTTGACAATAGCATACCTGGTTCCCCTAGGTCTATGAATATCAGTAAACAGCTTTATATCTTCAACCTCACCAAACAGATTGGCAATCTTACGTAGATCAAATCTGTCAGTTACTGGGTTCAAGTTCGACATCAATAACTGCGATTCCTGTAATGGAGCAGCCCCAATCATCCCCAGCATCAGGGGAGCAACCTCTTCGTCGTATTTGGAGGGAACATACTCCTGGTGGTCCATCTCGTTCTCCTTCTCAGGTCTCTTCGGTGGAATTGGCCCGTGTGGCACACCATCACCTCTGCCGTATTCAGCATCATCAGCACTGTAAAGCTGCTGTCTTTTGTAGTCAGTGTACTCTCTTCTCCTTGTAGGCCCACTGTGCCTGTGCGCTTTCGGTGGCACCCCAGGTGGCAGGTCCTCCCTGTACACTCTCTGTGGACCCTTGTATGGTGTAGGTCCACGTATACTCCTGTGCCTTCTCTCATAATCTTTCAACCCATAATCTTGTTGGAATGTTTCTCTGACTTCACTACGTGGTTTGTAGCCTCTCCAGTCATCACCGTTGTTGTCTGAACGGTAGAATCTCTGTAGCTTGGGCACAGCAGGTCTTCCCACACTGCTGACACTTCTGAGCAGCGGTGCTCGAGTTCCTAGCACTCTCAACATTGTCTTTCTAGCTTTTTCAAATGTGTTGTTTTATGGGTATTAATTATTGTAGTATTTGTGAATAAAATTGAAGCGATTTTTTTTTTCCACCAGCTTGACTAATTTTTCAGATTTGACACTTTCGTCTTTCTGACGAGATGACGAGATTGTCAGTTTAACAAGTTTGACAATTTGGCTTCGTAGTGCTACTATTTCGGATTAAATAGTCGCTAAAAGGATTTAAAGGAATTTATAATACATGATTTAGTGGTATTTAGATTTATCAAACCCGAAATGTAATTCAAAGGTAGGCAGAACAAACGCTTAACAGCTTAGTACTGGATTACTTCATAACTATCAAATGGAGTACTTAAAACCAGTTTGGAACCTGATATGAATGCTGCAACACCATGATGGTTTATAGATCCACATGATATATCTCTTGAAGGTAATGATCTTTTGAACTGATACACTTGGTTTGAATTCAAGCTCAAATTGTAGAATGATGATCTTTCACTTCCAATTCCTCCAATAAATGGTTTGCTTTTACAACTAATATATCTAGAATGATCCACAATCCAACCATTTAATTGAGTTTCTTGTAATGGTTGTGTGAAACAAGTACCACCAATCAAATTCTCTGGATCATATTCCTTCAACCAACCATTTGAACCAACAACAACTATTTTACCATTATTAACTATAACGTCTATTATACTATTCTTACCATCAATTCCTGTTGTTAAAGATTTACTGCTTAATGGTTCAGGATATATGGTATATATCCATTTATTCTTTCTCCAATCCAACACCTTGATAACATTACCATTTTCAACAACAATAACTTTATCACCATCTTTATCAAGCCAGAATTTAACTAAAGTTGGAATACCATCCATATAAAACTTTATAAAATCACCATTTTCCCAAACACATACTGAATAATCATCTGAACCAGTAACAATATTCCCACTTTCTGAAATATCTATTGAATTGATGAAATCAGTGTGGCCACGACCACTTGAGTTTGAATTACTTGATAAATCTTCATCACTGTTGTTACTGTTGTCAATACCCAATTGAACAATGGACCCATTAAGATGATTCACCAATGTAATGCTATGATCTTCATGTGATGTCACGATATATTTACTTGTGAATTTCAACTGTAATATGTTTGATTTCAAATGAATCTCATTTCTTTGAAAGATCCATTCTTGTTGAAGTGTACTAGGTAAATTTCTAGAAATTGGTGCATCTTTCGGTATTGGAGTAAGAACAAATATGGTGCTATCAGATGCTAAGGCCAATAAGTCTCCATTCCAGTCAAGAGATCTTGTAAGGGTTGGTAAATCATATCTGAATAATATTGAGGTTAGTACGTATTAACCTTTTCAAAGAGTTATATAGTAGTAAAGCCTGCCTGAAACTTACGACAAAGAGTATGCTTCCCCGTCAACTTTGAAGTGTTCATCCAACACATTAGGCAGAAGCAGTATAGGTCTCTCCAAAACGGTATCTGTTTCGAAAGTCATCGTCTGTTGTAAATACTAATGTCTTGTTTTGTCTTGTTTTGTTTTGACAGTTTTGTTTTGACTTCAAATTTGATTTTGAATATTTTTGACAACAAAAAATTCTTGTCCATTTCGAGAGGATACTCTGACAACCAGAACAACAATTTACAAAACCAAAGACTAGTTGAACTGGAAAGAATGGCTGTTGAATTAGACAATATAGCTGCTCTTTTGGGGCAATTGGACATCTCTGACAACACTCCATTGGATCCACAAACAAAGACCCGTTTTCCAAGCTCGCAAGCTGGCTCAGTTGTTGTTGATGAAGATGATTTGAAGGCAAAATTCCTGAATCCCTCCAATGAACTGCCTTGGGATTTGCTGGATCTTATACAAATCATCCCAGATAGAAACCCAAATGACATATATGATTCAATGCTGTCCACTCCTCAATTAATCTCAAGATCGCAGTATAGATTGAAGAGAAAGGGTATACAAGGTAAGGTTTCCAGTTATTCTGAAGAGACTAATTTATCAGACTTGAAACAATCAAATGCTTCCACCTCATTATCGTTGAATAGAAAGTTTGGTAATAAGGCTAACCACTTCAATGGTAGTACTAGTCATCTACCTTTTCAACCTGGTGGGATTCAAATGGTCTCAAATCAAATCAAAGATGAAAGTGCTTTGCTACATAGAGACATTGATGGTCTGTTTGATATTGCTCAAGGTCTCTCAAGAGGATTACAAATTGATGAAATATATAACAAGACTGATATTAATGACATTGAAAATGATACAGAAGATGATAGGATGGTGGAAGAGTCTGGAAATATCACTAATATTGTTGATGATATCCTGAATCAATCCTCAAAGAATTTAGCATCACAGATATCAGGAACTGCACAGAAGTTTGAAATGGAAGTTGATGAATTATTACCAGTTGATATCAACTTTGCTAGAGCAATTACTGCTAAAGATCAAGGATTAGAAAAGCGTAAAGATTGGGCTCATGTTGTTGATCTTGATCATAAAATCGAAAATTTTCATGAATTGATTCCAAACATGGCTAGAGAATGGCCATTTGAATTGGATGTTTTCCAACAAGAAGCTGTATACCATTTAGAGCAAGGTGATTCTGTCTTTGTTGCTGCTCATACTTCAGCTGGTAAAACTGTTGTTGCTGAATATGCAATTGCCATGGCAAACAGAAATATGACAAAGGCTATCTATACATCCCCAATTAAGGCATTATCAAATCAAAAATTTAGAGATTTCAAAGAAACTTTCAAAGAGGTTGATGTTGGGTTAATGACTGGTGATGTTCAAATCAATGCTGAAGCCAATTGTCTGATTATGACTACTGAAATTTTAAGATCAATGTTGTACAGAGGTGCTGATTTGATTAGAGATGTTGAATTCGTTATCTTTGATGAAGTGCATTATGTTAATGATATTGATAGAGGTGTCGTATGGGAAGAAGTAATTATCATGTTACCAGATCATATCAAATTTATTCTGTTATCAGCCACCGTTCCAAATACATTTGAATTTGCCAACTGGGTTGGTAGAACAAAGCATAAAGATATATATGTCATTTCCACACCAAAGAGACCTGTTCCATTGGAAATCAATATTTGGGCAAAGCAAAAGTTATTCAAGGCCATTGATGCTGAAAAAAACTTTTTGGAAAAGAATTTTAATGATCACAAGCTTGCATTGGAACCAAAAGCTAAACCAACTGGTCCTCCTTCATTGAATAGAGGTGGTGCTCGTGGTGGTCGCGGTGGTGCCTCTCATGGTAGTAATTCTCGTGGTGGCCGTGGAGGTCGCGGAGGAGGAGGAGGAGGATCAGGTGGTGGTCAAGGTAATGGTGGTAGAGGTGGATTTAGCAACGGTGGTAACAGATTCCAAGTGAGTCGTCCTAACAAGAACACTTGGATCGAATTGGTTCAGTTCTTGAATTCAAATAACTTGTTACCTGCAGTAGTCTTTGTCTTTTCAAAGAAGAGATGTGAAGAATATGCTAATACTTTGGGTAGTGTTGATTTCTGTAATGCTAAAGAAAAATCACAAATTCGTATGTTCATTGATAAAGCTGTGGCAAGATTGAAGAAGGAAGATCGTGATTTACCACAGATAATTGCTATCAGAGATCTTCTAAGTAGAGGTATTGCTGTCCATCATGGTGGTCTTTTGCCAATTGTTAAGGAAGTGATCGAAATATTATTTTCCAAGACTTTGATAAAAGTATTGTTTGCTACAGAAACTTTTGCTATGGGTTTGAATTTACCAACAAGAACTGTTGTCTTTAGTGAATTGAGAAAGCATGATGGTAACAACTTCAGAAACTTATTACCTGGTGAGTTTACCCAAATGTCTGGTAGAGCTGGTCGTAGAGGTCTAGATAAAACTGGTACTGTTATTGTGATGGCATATCAAGAACCGTTGAACGCCTTCAATTTCAAAGATGTCACATTAGGTACACCAACAAAATTGGTTTCACAGTTCAGATTGACTTATAATATGATTTTGAATTTACTGAGAATTGAAGCTTTAAGGGTTGAAGAAATGATCAAACACTCATTTGGTGAGAACTCCTCCCAAACCTTACTTCCTGAACATGAACTCAAGGTTCAAGAATTGGAGAAAAAATTGGCTCTATTACCTCAACCAAACCAGACCGAGTCTCTTGTTGATATCCAACAAGTTCATTCTTGGACAGTGAGGTATAAAGAGGTTGGTAAGGGCATCATGGAAGAGATGATCAAACACCCAGTCCTAAGCAAGAGATTGAGACTTGGAAGAATGATTATGTACAGAGACCCCAATGGATTAGTTAGACCTGGGATTATTATCAAAGAAAACAGAATGAGCACAATACCTTCGTTCTTAGCACTAACCTTTAATTTGGGCCCTTCTGCTGAAACTCAAGTCGTTACTGGCCTTCCATATATATCAACCATTCCAGGATTTGTCAAGAGCAACTTTGACAAGATGAAATATGACGGTAATCCCCATGTTGTTGAAGTCAGTATTTATGACATTGAATCTGTATTGAGAAGTCATATGAACTGTAATATCAATAAATTGATTCAAGGTGACCAAAATGAGATTAATGAAATGAAGGATCAGTTATACTTACTTTTCAAGTACCAGCATAAGTGGAAAGAGTTGGATTGGGGTACTTTTGCCACTTTGAGACTTCATGAATTGTTGAATGAAAGAGCTGATTTAGTTGAAAAGATTGCCAATAGTCAAGCTCTCAAATCTCCTCAATTTAAATATGAAATGACACAGATTAACAAAAGATTTGAGATCGAGAGCCAGATTGGCGCGTTAAGATCGTTGTTATCAGATGAGAATTTAGAATTATTGCCAGATTATGAGCAAAGATTGGAAGTTCTGAAGGAATTAGATTTTGTTGATAACAAATTGAATGTTGTTTTGAAAGGTAGAGTTGCGTGTGAAATCAACTCTGGTTGGGAATTGATTATTACCGAACTGGTGCTAGATAACTTTTTGGGTGAGTTTGAACCTGAAGAAATTGTTGCTTTGCTGTCAGCATTCGTCTATGAAGGCCGTTCGAATGATGAAGAAGACCCAATTATTACGCCAAGATTAGAGAGAGGTAAAGGTAAAATCAACGAAATCTTTGAAAAAGTTTTGAATGTTTTCAATAAACACCAGGTTCAACTTACAAAGGAAGAGGAAGAATTTTTGGAAAGAAAGAGATTTGCATTGGTGAATGTTGTTTATGAATGGGCTAGAGGTATGACTTTCAAAGACATCATGGAACTAAGTTGCGAAGCTGAAGGAACTATTGTGAGAGTAATCACTAGATTGGATGAGGTTTGTAGAGAAGTTAAATCTGCCGCTTTGATCATTGGTGATTCAGCTTTGCACTCAAAGATGTCAGAAGCTCAAGAAAAGATTAAGAGGGATATTGTGTTCTGCGCAAGTCTGTACTTATGAGCACTTCTACAATGACTTTTATAGTTGGTACGTTAGTTATACATGTTATTGTGTCACTGTGTATCTTTCAGTGAACATTATAAATTTATATGGATAATGTATATGGCGTCGTTAGTAAATAGTCATTAGTCATTATAGTATATGGTGGGTCATTTTGAGGGAACTCTTTTATAAGTAGCGATATATGTTGAAATCGTCATAATAAGATTTGTCTTCTCTGATTCTTATTTTTCTGGCTGATAGACTGGAGTCTGAAGGGCTAAGCGGTTTTTCTTCAGCTGGTTTAGTTGTTGACTTATTATAGATGATTAAAAGCTTGGGTGTCATCTTATTTGAAATGAACTGTCTGGCTTTACTTTCGCCTCGTTGGATGTAAATTGCCCCAATGAGGAGATATATTGTCTCTGCAGCTATTTGAGAAGGAGACAGCAATGTATCCTTAGGAAATATCTGACTTTTGTTAATTTTCTCTGAAACAGCATATCTCCATATTGTGTTTTGAGAGATGAGCTTGTCATATATATCATTAGCAGTAACATCTTCATGATATGTTATGCCTTCATTTGTCAAAAGATAACTTGCGATTTCAGTCTCATATAAGTTTCTTCCTATGGTCTTTAAATTAGCAGATTCAATTTTTTCATTTTTCCCATCAACAGGTAGCTCAACCACAATACTGTTTAATGGATATAAAAGAACTGTAAACAAATCGTTGCTTAATTGGTAGTTTTCACCTATGTACTCGAGCAAGGTGGTGAATTTGGAATGAAGCCTGCTACTCGTATCCAAATGCTGATTCATATAATTTTGAATTTTCGGTATTGAAGCATCTCCAATAGTAGATCTTGCTAAATGCTTGAACTTTGGAATTTTAGGTTTTGTTAGTCTCAGAGCAGCAGCAAATGATTTATAAGATCTTGTTGATATTCTGGAGAGAAGAGGATGATGATGGAGTGCTCCCTTTGAGAATTTGGCATAAGTCCGTAGAAAACTCATGATCGGTACTTCTTTATGAATATGTCTTCCAACAATAGCACCTCTTTGATATACAGCACAACAAAATATTGCAGCCAGCAGATGAACAACAGCACTGTCTATTTGTCTATTTGTCTATTCCTTCTTCAACCTTTCCAAAATGAAAATATTTGACAAATTTCGAGAAATGCTGCCCGGACCGGATTCTGGCCCCCAAAAAAAAAATTTGAAAGCGATGAGGTTTGACTATTTGAACTATTTGAGTGTTTGTTTAGCTTGTTCAGTTCGTTATAAAAGGGCCATTGTGATCAGATATGCCTCCTAAGACTAGCTCAAACTTAGCAGGGACGCCTAAGGGAACCCCTAAAAAGAAGTCTGCTTCAGATGAAGCAAGTTCTGTGAAACCTTCAAAGGTGAAAATTCCTCGCTCATTTATAACAAGACCTTCTCCTACCTTCAGCAATAAAGCAATTGCAAAAGTCTATATTCATCCTTATGTTTTGAAATCACTGGATATGGAATCTGGGACCTTTGTCCATATTGCTAAAGAGGGAGACGCTGGTGTTTTAGCTATCATAAATGCCGCTGACCAGAGTTGTGCTACAGATGTTATCCAAATATCAAGCTGTTTAAGATCAGTTGCAGGTATCGTCTTTGGTGACAGATTGGAAATCAACAAGGTATCCAACTATCCACAATTTGCTACAGGTGTCAAAATTGGTACAGAGTCAGGAAACTTGCTTCCACAAAGAGCTACCAAGTCAATTGAAAAATTATTGGATGAATGTGGTGTAATCATGCCAGGTATGAGATTCAGGAATATATCAGTTCCAGGTGAAAAGGAGGAAGATGAAAAGACTACAGAAACTATAATAATAGTAGAAGTTGATGAAATACCAGATTTATCTTCACTCTCTATAAACGACTCAAATAACGAAGATGAAACTTCAGATGTATCAGATCAAAAATTCATCTCACCAGCTTTGTTATTCAGAAGAGGAAGCTCAAAGTTGGAAATAACTACAGAAACAGAACCAAATCGTAAATATTCATTGCCAAGACCAACTAATTACTCTTCTGTCGGTGGTCTCAAAAAGCAGATTGAGTTATTGAAGACTACTATTGAATTACCATTGCATCAACCAACATTATTTTCACAATTTGGTGTTACGCCTCCAAGAGGGATCTTACTACATGGTCCACCAGGTACAGGTAAAACCATGCTTCTAAGAGCCGTGGCAGCCGAAACTAACGCACATGTATTGACCATTAATGGACCTTCCATTGTTTCCAAATACTTGGGAGAAACTGAATCTGCATTAAGAGATATATTTACAGAAGCTAGAAAATATCAACCTGCCATCATATTCATTGATGAAATTGATTCTTTAGCACCAAGTCGTGCTAGTGATGATTCTGGAGAAGTTGAAAGTAGAGTTGTTGCTACTTTATTAACATTGATGGATGGTGTCGGGGATAGTGGAAGATTGGTTGTAGTCGCTGCTACCAACAGACCAAACTCCATCGATTCTGCTTTGAGAAGACCAGGAAGGTTCGATCAAGAAGTTGAGATTGGTATTCCAGATGTTGAGGCAAGACATGATATATTAAAATTACAATTTGTTAAGATGAAACGTCATGAATTATCAGATCAAGATATCCTGAATGTTGCCTTGAGAACACATGGTTATGTTGGTGCTGATTTGGTAGCCCTTTGCAGAGAATGCGTGATGAAAGCAATTCAAAGAGGGTTAAAGAACAGCATTATTGAAACTGCTTTGAACGTTGGTAATGAAGACGTTGAATTAGCATTACCTGAAATACGACCAAGTGCGATGAGAGAAATCTTCTTGGAGATGCCAAAGGTTTACTGGAAGGACATTGGAGGTCAAGAAGAACTTAAGGAGAAGTTGAGAGAAATGGTTCAGTTACCACTAGAAGCTGCTGAAACATTCAAGAAACTAGGTGTCTCTGCTCCAAAGGGTGTTCTACTTTATGGTCCACCTGGTTGCTCAAAAACATTAACTGCAAAGGCATTAGCTACAGAATCTGGTGTTAATTTCTTGGCTGTTAAAGGTCCAGAAATCTTCAATAAATACGTTGGTGAATCTGAAAGGGCTATTAGAGAGATCTTCAGAAAAGCAAGAGCTGCTGCTCCAAGTATAATATTTTTTGATGAGATTGATGCTCTGTCTCCAAATAGAGATGAAGGAGGATCTACTTCAGCTGCAAGTCATGTATTAACATCACTATTGAATGAGATTGATGGTGTTGAAGAATTAAAGGGTGTTGTTATTGTTGCCGCTACAAACAGACCTGATGAAATAGATCCAGCATTGTTAAGACCTGGTAGATTGGACAGACATGTCTATGTTTCACCTCCAGATCATAATGCAAGATTACAAATTTTGACCAATTCAACTTCAAAGATGGCAATTGACAAGGACGAAATCGATTTGATTGATCTAGCTACCAAAACTGAGGGATGTTCTGGTGCTGAAGTTGTCCTACTATGTCAAGAAGCTGGTTTAGCTGCTGTTATGGAGAATAAGGAGGCTACAAAGGTTGAGAAGAGACATTTCGCTAAGGCTTTGGGCTCGATTAGCAGAGGTATAACACCAGAAATGATTGAATATTACAAAGACTTTGCGAGCAGAAGTGGAATCGACTCATAAGAATGATAAAAGTTGATAATCTAATTATTGTATAATCGTGAATTGAATTTACAAATAGAGTTTTCATGATTAATCAACATTGTATGATAAATGAAACAGATTGAATTGGTTTTAAGACCAAGACACTTTTAGCTTATCAGCCTTTTTTTTATAGATGATAAATAAATACAATAGCAATCAGATAACGGTAAAGTCTGGAATGCCATCATCAACATAACTATATAGAGAGTATGATGATATACTTTGCTTCAAAACACATGATATCAAAAAAAAGTAAAAAAAAATTAAAAAAAGTAAAAAAAATTAAAAAATTAGAACATAATACATAATAAGATAAATCACTCTTCTTCTGAACTTTCAGAGCTAATATCGTCGTCAGAATCGTCATCAGATTGTTGACCACCATTCAAGTTTGATCCATTTGCTCCGCCATCTAACATTTCTAGCTTCTTTTTGATAGTTTCAATTTGTTTAGATTGCTCAGCTTCGGATAGATTTTTGGATCTCTTCTTCTTAGAGGAAGCAGGTCTGCTTGATTTTGGTGTTGAGTTTGATGGTTTCTTTCTAACAACCAGCTGGTATAGTCTCAACAAAGTTGTACTATCTAATTGATCCATATCCAACTCAATTTCGTCACCGTTTTGATTATTCAGATTCGTACTTTCACTTATAATGGTTAAGACTTGATTCAACTTCTTTTCATTCAGTTCATTGATACGTTCGCTCAATTCCTTCTTCATATCATAAGTGACAACAATATTGGTTTCAGTTTTTCTTCTTCTCTTTGTCTTTTTCTTTCTCTTTGTACCTATACCTCTCTCCTTCTTCAATCTTTCGATTTCTTCTCTCTTTAACTTGATCAACTCTTGTTTCATTCTTTCCAATTGTTCTTCCAGGAACTGTATGGCAGGGTTTGTAATCATTGATTCATCAATCTCCTCCTCAGATTCATAAGACGAATATCCATCGTCTTCAGCTTCACTAACAGCTTGTGGGGTTGGTGGAGCCACTGGTCTATCAGCCCATTTCTTATCAAAAATCGACTCTAGTCTATGACCCATCATATTAACAGCAGTTCCTTCAGGATTGAAGATATAACAATTTTTGAAAACTAATCTGACATCATATTCAAATTCGTCCCCATTTTCGTACAAATTATTATTTAGCTTATTCTGTACTGTTGATAAGTCCATTGGTTCTTTAACATAATCAAAATAGGTTGGACAATTCAATGCAACAGGATCAACGGGTTCCATGAATGGGTAATTAAAAGTTTCATTTTTCTTTGATGTCAATTCTTTTAGTACTTGTTGACAAAATCTCAATTCTGGAACAAACTTTTTCTTTCTTGGTCTTGTGTCATATGGCATGTCTTTTGGTTTTGGAGGATGTATTTCTCTCTTTGGTCTACTGTTGATCAAGGACGTATCAGCAAGTGCAGCTGATGGTGATGTGATTGAATTGTTGCTGACGTTATCCAACTCAGATGGGGTTGAACTTTGCTTTCTCTTACTGGAGGTACTGATTGGTAAATCTTTTGGTGGCAAATTCAGCATATGTTTTTCAAAGATTGCTTGAATATTTCTTGCCATTTGAGCAATACCAGAATCTACACCATTGAATTTAGCACAATTGCTGACAATTAAATTAAAATCATCCTGGAAATCATGGATCTCAGCGTAAGCATTAACACTTAGCTTTCTTTCAATAGTCGCCAAATCCATTGGTCTAGGAATGAAGTTATAATACAGAGGAATCTTCAGTTTGACAATATCGACTGGTTGAAGAAAGGGACTGGCATCTTTCATTCTTTTGATGATCTTTATTATTTTGGTGGCGTATTGTGATTGATGCTTTGGAATAGGGGTTTCAGGTAAATTGTCCATATCAGGTTCAGAAGCAGGTTTAGGAGCAGGAACCATTGACTCAATAGATAGTAGTTTTGGTTCATCATTCTCCTCAGTGTTAGTGTTTTCAGCAACCGGTTGGGATGTGGTATTTGAGGTTGTTGTTACATCAATTGATGTTTCCTTAGAATCTGTTGTAGGAGGCAAAACGGCCTCCTCTACTACTGTATTAACTTCTTCAACTGGGGCAGCAGCGGGAAAGGCATCTGGAACGACAACATCGGTGTCAACTTCTTCTGGCTCCGGTGTGACTTCAATGGATTGTTGTGTGGATTGCTCCAAGGGTTGAGAATGTTCGTCCAATTTTATTTTCTTGTTGGTAAGCTCTTGCGCGCCATCAAGGTCTTGCTTGTCCTCCAAGTCGTGTTTGCCACCGTGCGATGGGGAAGGAATTGGAGGAGATAATGGCTTCACAACATTGTCAGCCAGGGCGGATGCGTTGACAGTACCATTACTACTAGCGGCAATGTCAACAGTGTCGTTTTTCTGGATATCTGTGGACATTCCTAATGGTAAGGACCAGACGTGTTTTGTTTTGTTTATGTTTTCTGTTTTCAATTTTCAAGAAAAAAAAAACTGAAGGATTTTGGCTTCTTAAATAATTTCCGACAATTTTTTAAAAAATGGAAAAACATCGAAAAAGGCAAAAAAAAATAAAAAAAAACTTCAAAAATGGCCCAAAACGGAAATCGGCCTGGAAAGTACGCGCTGGGCTGAGAGTTACGCTAGTCGGAAATAGAGGAGATCCGGGTGGCAAGAGTGTTGGCTGGTGGCTGGTGGCTGGTTGAGGAAAAACGGTGGTGGCAAGTGCAGATCTTATCAGTTTATCAGAACTTGTACTGTAGAGCTGGACCGCTGGTACTGCTACAGCCTACAGCTGGAGTTCTCTATGGCCAAAAAAAAAGTGTTCATTATAACTAAAGAGAAGGAAACACGTATACCTTATTGAAATATTCTCTTCTTTGCTCTCAGATTAACAACCCAGTTGTATTTATTAGTAAGCAGCATATTTATATAATTCAAAACTTATATTCATCATCAGAACATCAAAACTAAGTCAACCCCCACCATTAAAGATGCAAAAGCATAGTGGTAAAAAGCCAAAAACAAACCACTCATAAATGTATAGATATCAAATCATTAATACTGAATTGTTTATTACATGTAGGACATTTTCTCATTCTGGCTTGGATTCTATCATTGGCACATTCTTCACAGAAAACATGTCCGCAAACCTTAATGGCTGTATCTTTCCAATTCTTTGAGCATAATGAACAATATACTAAAGATCTGAAACTATTCTCTTCTTCACTGTTTAGCCCATTATGATCATGACCATTACTCTTGTCACTGTTTTGAGATTTGTATCTTTGTAATACCTTAGCAGTTGATTTTAAATTGGATTCTAAAGATACCTTAGATTGCTTTAATTTTTGTATTTCCATCTCCATCTGTGTCTTTTCATCTGTCAATTTAGTCAATTTTGATAATGAGTTTGCAATCTTACTCGAATCTTCATTCTTCGAAACCTCAAAAGACTTGATCAATGTGTTCAATCTCTTCAATTCATTATTCTTAGAGTTGTCAGACTTGATGTATGTTAATGCCTGTGATTCTAATGTCTTTATCTTGGCCAAATAGTCTGTTTCCAAATCCTTTGAAGCCGTCAATAATTCCTTCAATTTAGAGACTTGTCTTTCCAATGTATCATTTTGTTCTTTCAACTCAACTTGGAGTCTCTTGTTAGCCAAGTACTTTCTATTATGATCTTTAAATGAATCATTAATCTTTTGTAAATCATCAGAGTTAACTTCTAATGATCTCTTCTCAACAAGTTGCTTGTATTTCTGGAATGCTTTTGAGATGCTTTCCAATTCATTGGATAGCAATTGATTGTTCTTTTTGATGGCATCAACATCATTCAAATTGGAAGCTTCTTCATTGGTGGTTAATTGTTTCTTCAGGTTTGATTCCAATTCATTACATCTCTTATTCGAAGAATCCAATGCCGTTCTATAATCATCAATCAATTTCTTTATGGTAGGTTCTTTTTCAAAACTTTGTAATTTTTTGATGTAGTCATCTCTGTTACTTCTTATTCTTTGAACATCCAATTTTAATTGTTGAATCTCTTGTAATATTGGCTTATTCAGTGACTCAAACTTCTCTTGAATTTTGGTTATCTTAGAGTTTGAATCTTCCTCAGATTCTTGAAACTTTGCCATCAGTACGTTCATCTCCATTTGCAACTCGTTATATTTCTTGTTTGAGTTTATGAATTTCTCATCCAATTCAATATAAAGAGGTGCTTTCTTAATTATGGAATCATCAATCATTGGGTTTGATGTGGATGAGGTGGTGGTAGTTGATTTATTTAGCTCTTGTGAAAGTGAATTGGTCTTGGCAATATAATCTTCAATTTCTTTCTTTTGCAATTGAATCAAAGACTTATACTTATCAATTTCTGCGTTCATTTCATCTAACTTTTCTGCGGAAACTGTTTCAGTTGGTGCGTTATTTTCCTTGTTGTCATTATTTGTAGTTGTAGATGCATTTTGGTCATTATTGTTATTAGAGGTGGCGGTGCCATCGGTATTATTTATATGGGAGACATCTTTCATATTTACATCTTTTTGGCTTTCATTATCATTACTGTTGTTGGTTTTCTCATTGCTATCTTCACTTTTTGGTTGAATTCTCTTCAAAGATTTTGAGTTTAATCTTTCATTCGTCTTCAAGACTTTATCTAGCTGTAAATTCAAATCTTTATATTTCGAAGACAATAAGTCATGGTTCGTCCGTAACTCATCAAATTTATATTTGACATTTGAATACTTATCATTAAGTGACTTCAAATCTTTGATAGAGTTTATTGACTGAATGTTTGAGAAAAGCTTTGAAGTAATGATATAAAGCTTATCCTTTATCGTTTCCAACGAGCCAGCAAATTCATCATGAGCAACACCAGCAGCAGCCTCACAATCACCATCGTAATCAGTAGCCACTGTTTTCGGCAACTCGATGAACAAATCTTCTAATATCTTTGTAGGACTGTCGCTATCAGCTGGAGATATCTTTATTAGATATTCCACAAATTCGTTAAACCAAGTCTTCAACAGCAGCAAATTAGCATTGTTTGACTTGAAATCAAAGCTCAACTTATTGTATTCATTATTTAATTGATGGACGTTTGATTGATAAAGTTTCATTTGTCTGAAAATAGCCTCCTTTTGAAAGTAAACGACATCATGTTGGGTCAATGGGCCATCTTCAGATAATTCATCCAAAACTTTCCGTCTTTTGTTTCCCTCCAGTCCAGCATCAGAAAGTTCTCTCTTAATATTAGTAGCTTTACCAGTCATATCTCTAACGTCTGCCTTTATCTCTATTGAGTGAATTCAAACACTAGTAAGATACTAATAAGCTGCAAAATCGGTGTTGTTGATGTTGTTGTTTGTCATGTTTCTTTCTTCGATTTTTTTTTTCTGGTTTTTTTCGAAATGTGTTTTTTTTTTTAAAAAAAAAAAAAGATAAAAAGATACAAAAAAAAACAAAATGTCATCCGTGGTTCGAATCCGAGAGACGTTTCCGGTATCTCGTTTTTCGCTTGTGCCTGATTTTTGGGAGATTCTGGGATGCAAGCATAGGCAACAGATGAGATGAAATGTATCAACTTTATGTGTCAATATAAACTGGAGGTAGTGTCCAAGTGGCCATGGTGGCACAGTAGCACATAAACCCCCATATCCTCCACCAACCACCCATCAAACAAGTTCAAAACATGTTCAAACAGATTTAATAAAATTTCAGGTTTTCAAATCAGAAATCAGAAATCAGAAATCAGAAATTCAAACGTAATGAGATTTCAGTACCTCCTACCTCCTACCTCAAAAAACGTAGCAATATTTCCCAACCATCCCTTATTTTATATCATCCTTTGCCGCTCCTTGTTACTTCAACTCAACTGATATCACTACCATCATCTACCTACTAGGCAGTCTCTCCTCCCGACTTCATCTACTCTGTCCTCTTCCTTCCCACCCTTTGAGCTTACATTCCAAGCCCTAACCCACCTAGAGTTACAACAGAAAAAACACATTCGCTTTGTAAAGCCACCACCTCAGGCTATAGTCACTGCTCAAGGACTCATACGCTAGCAGATACGTTGATACTGCTGCTTCTTGCAATCCTCAGAACATTTTGTTCAAGACTTACAGGTAAAGACAGCTATATCGCATTATCATGACTATAAATAAACCATCTTCCGCCCAGTGCCATTCAAGATCCTCAGATACAATAAAGACCATGCCTCTTCCCTTCATAAACAACGCTTACTCCTTTGGTTACAACAACTACTCACAGCTACAACTGCAGTTATCTCCACAAGACATTGACATCCATCTCAAAACATTGATCCATGAGCTTCATAAGTTCAAATCAAAATCCTCATTTCTATCACGTTCCAACCATATAAGAGTAACATTGCTAAAATTTCTAAGATTGACAGACTCTTTTAATCCATCTCAATTACCTCATTCCCAACTCAAGATTGCAATGAATTCAAATAAACTATGGTTATTATGGTGGGGTGAAATAATCTCACAACTTGATGAAAACTTTATTAAGATACCCAATACTGAAAAGAGCTGTTATTTGGAGACAATATCAAGACTCTCTACTAGGATAGAATGGGCCTACTATCTTGATAATCCTGAATCAGATGTGAATTCTGATTCTTATATCAGTATAAAGGCTTCTTATCAATCATTAAACATCAAAACTCTGTCATTGATCTTCAACAAAGTATTTGCAATCAAATCAATACCCTTAAACATGCTGGCATTTAGTGGGAAATTCTTTAACCTTGCATTACATACAGTCCCAAATTTTGATAGAATATTACTGTTCCTATTGTTTGTTAAATCAGGAACGATAAAAAAATTCAAAAAGGACTATAGTTATCTGTTGATAGATGTAGATCTAGAATCACAACTAGGAGTTGATTTAGACATCATTAATGATTCAACAAACTGTGTGTTGATACCCATCATAACAAGATTTGAAGATTTACAAATCAATATGAGAGATAATTGGGTTAAGACATGGGCCAATTTTGATCAATGTGATTTATTCACTTCTTTCCTAAAGCACTACTTACAATCATCAGTGATATATCTGAAAAATAGAAATATGGAGCCCAAATGTCTTTTCCAAGTACCTGGATTCATCATAATATTCAATCATATTCAAGAGATATTCAACTCGAATTATAGAACATTGAGAAAGTTCAAAGTTACGAATGGCAGTAACTCAGCATCAAATAATTCATCTTCAACTTCAAAAAAATCATCCCATTTCAACACATCTAACAAGGTTAGTTATGAATCATTACTGCAAAAAGTTTCTATATTTAAAATCTTCCAAGTACTGAGAACTTTAATCTTTGAATCTTATTCAATTCCAAATATGAATATCGACATTACAGACGGAAATAAAGGATCTAATTCATACAGCAATCATACATCGAGCTATTACAGCTCGATAATATCCACTTTAGAATTAATTTTGATCAATAAGGCAAAATCCATAAGTTGTTATAACTATAAAGACTGTGAAATCATTTATGACATTTTGACACAATATATCTTGAATCTTTCAAACTTGACCACTGCAACGACTGGGAATGTTTCTAGCAGTGATAGTATTTTGAGATCATTAAATTGGGAATTTTGGTTAAACGGTTTGGTCTTGATGCTTTCCACTTCAAATATGAATTGCCAAGTGAAGGCGTTAACAATATTATTCAATCTTTGGGAACTTGTTCCAAAAGATCTTTATCCAAAAATTGTTTCTTTCAAAAGCTCATCTCATAATAGCTATTCTTGGATCAAGGATTTGGAGTTACCATTGATTGTTAATCTGTCCTACTATTGCATCAATGATATGTTTGCTGAATTCTTTGTGCATTATAACCCTTTGTCTCGTCATTGTTTCCAAAGATTGCTGATATTCAAGATACTGGGATACTATGACTATAACGATGGTGCTTGCAATAATTTTGCTAACGTTGATAACGAAGTCATTTCTTCAAAGCTAAAGAATCAGTTGAGACTGCAATTGATAAAGTGGTTTGATCAATGTAACCTTGAAAATAGCGATGGTGAGGTCGCTGCAGGGAGCAATACTGATAAGAGTTTGAGTGGATTAAGATTGTTTGACTTACTGCCTTCCTCTCCAATAATCAATAAAAAATTCATCATCAGTCTTCATGATCATTATGATGATCAGAATACTCTGAATGTATTATCAATGAAAATTGATTCAAGCCTAGATATTCAACTACAACTACAGAACTTTGATAGCACAGCTTCATTGCTCAACTCTACATCCTCAATAAGCTCTATGAGTAATAAGAGATACTCCTATGATATATTTGATGACTCGGTCTATACAAGCTCAGTGTATTCAAATCCTAGTTCATTATCTCAGAATTCCTCGCCTTCTTCAACAGCCCCAGGGACTCCAAAATCTTACATATCATCGTCTTCTTCTTCTTCAACATCAATGGCTTCTTTGGAGAAAATCCCAATATTGGGATCAGCATTGAGTTTTTTCAAGAAGTCTCAATTTTCTAACTCATCCTTAAACTTGAAGTCAAACTCACTACCGTCTTCTAGATCGACTTCCAGTTCAAGCTCAAGTCTAAATTCATTAGCAAAAGCTCCTGTTATTACAATGAGTTCACCTTCACCCTCATCCCCGCCGTCGAATTTGGAATCTCCATTGAGATCATTCTCAGATGAAGTGATTGCATCACCTTCCAAAAGTTCATTATCTTCATCTTTCACAGCATCCTCTTCTATGGAGCAACTGTATCCTACAAGATCCAAAGGTTCAGAACATTCTTCCACATTATCTCAATCCAATGTGTTAATCACTCCAAAGAGACCACGGACGCCACTTTATCATCAGCGAGCATCTTCTTCTTGCTCCTCAGTCTCAGAGATTTCATCTGTCGAATTTCAAAAGATGATTGATGATCCTTCTAGATCCCCGTCATCTATCGCTATTACAAGCTCTTCTTCTGTTATTAACATAAACTCATCTTCTTACTCTAGCATGCAGTCTTTGCCAAAGCCTCCAGAATTGTTGATAAAACTGCCAAATGTCAAAAGATTTAGATACAAATATAAGCTGGTCTACTCAAACGATTCACTCGAGCTTCAGTCCAAAATTATCAATAAGCAGCTATCATTGGAATTCTCCAAACTAAAGCCATCATCTCCTATGTTACCGTTTGATTCTTCGTCTTTTTCTTCAGATTCTTTATCCACTCTTCCTTCAATATCATCTTATTGTGACAACCAGAGAATGATACAGTCATCTGATTCTTCCTCTTCAACGTCTTCAGATGAGTCTATCGAGAATAGAATTGAAATTGTTCCAAGACAATCTATATCATCGAGATTTTTGAAGTTCAGTGATGGCTCAAAACTCGATGGTTGCTCCGAATTGTTAGATTCAAATCACAATTCCCAACAAATCAATCCACTGATTATAGGGAAAGTTATCAATGAATGGAACCTGAATATTTGTGAATATGAGAAATTTGTCAGAGTTAGTAATGAGATTGCAATGATACGTGAGAGTTCTATTGCTAACGATGATATATCTTCTTCTAACAAAATGGATAGTACAGCTTTTTTCAATGATCCATTTTTGATGACAGAGATCCCAAGCATCAAAATGAACAATGGATTCAACATTTATGATATTTGAGCTGGCCTAAATCAAAAGACCTCTTTGATTATGTGCTAATAATCAATTCACTACTAATTTACATATTACGCCCTTTATGACAACCTATATTTTATGACCCCTACATTTTCCATCTGTTTATCAACTTGTAACTATAATACATAGATTAATACGGTATAATGCCTAATAGTTACGCACTACCGAGCAAGGATATTCGATCGGTAAACGTCTCAAGTAGCCATCAACTAATCTTCTCCTATCTCTGAGTCATCGGTGCCAAACCCAGTCGAACTTTCAGAGGAATCTAGCTCATTGATACCTCTAAATCTTTGTTGGGTGCCTTCAGCATGCGCATAGTATCCAGACCCGTCGTTTCTGCTGAAATTCATATCTTGTTCCTCCGACTCTTCCTCTTCTTCCTCTAACAGTTGATCATCCTCCACCACCATTCCTTGAGCATATCTTTCGTTATTATCATTACCAGTGTCCTCTTCAAATTCATCATCATGTTCATCCCCAAGTATGTTGGCTTCTAGCAGGTTTTCGTCATCACTAAGTGTTTCAACGTGACCCATAGTTGCTTGATCGAACGAATAATCATCTTCGTTTAATTGTGGTTCTTCTTCCTTTGTGAGCTCTCTGAAAGTTATTAGGCCTATAACTGTGCTGAACAACACCCATGTGGAAATTGACCACAATACACCGACACCCACTATATATGATAGTAATCTATTGTTGAACAAGTAATATCTTATACCCTTATATACTGTTCTTATCTTGATGGATGATCTCTTGTTATCGATCAAGATATTCGGTTTATTGAACTCTAACAACAAATTATAGCTCGACTCATTGAAAAATCTTGTGTTATTCTCAGTAATATAATCATTCAGCTTGATGTCCTTCAGCAAGTCAATTTCCATATCATTTGATGATGTCAATTCAACTCCTGATATCACTGATGGCGTAAAGAAATGAACGAATGGTGGTAGCAAGTCAGCAATCTTCAGTGTATGAGCATTTGGGTCTCTTATTTGACAATCCAGCACAACAACTTGCATATTAGATACAAGGACTTGTGGGTTGTTTATCTGATGAATGTTATTTGTTATTGGCCAGACATTGAATCTGTTTTTGATATATGGACTATCATTGTATGGGCTTAACTTCAACAATGCATTTTCTGATAATAATGAAAATTTCACCATGATTGGTTCATAGGTGTTTTTGGTGTCATAACATATTGGATTGAATACCAATTTGAAGTCGTATGATAACTCCAGGTCTATTTCGTTCAATGGATTATAGACCTTGCTTGTTGGGGAGTTTGTGTATATCTTTGAAAGGGTTGGGCCAATTATAACAAATGGAGCAACATTGGGGAAGTCATAATTAACAATATATTCTGAGAACGGCAGCTCTAACGTATCAGTGGGTATCAAGTGGTTGTATAGATAGTTGAAAGTGGCAAAAGATATTGGGAATAAGAAGAATAATGATCCAATTATCATTGAAACAACAACCAAAATCACACGGATGGGGATCAGAGCAAATCCTCTGTTGAGAGCAAACCATTTGATCTGGCTTGCTGTTATTAAGGGCTTGTCTTCAGATGCTGTTGACGCTCCCTTTATGGATGACATTGTCGTTATAATATTATCGACTTTTATGAGGGCAGTTCTGCAAATTGTATCATATCCCACATTCTGAACTTGTTTTCGTGCAGAGTTCCAAATTGAGGGGCGCCTTTTTAGCAAACATCTCAACACCAATATATCAAGCAATAGAGGCACTTATTTACTTATTTACCTTACGAATGGGAAAAATGATAATAGAATTGTTATTAAATGGACAAATTATATAGGAAAGAGAAGTCTAACAGATATCTGATGGTTAAAAAAAGGGGAGAAGGGGATGTAAACTTCAAAGATAATATTTGAATGAGTGATGACAGGATTTTAAAGCATGACTGTTAACAATAACAATGATAAATCAACTGAAACAAACAAGAAGGTAAAGGAGGACGTAAGACTGATGGGAAAGAAAAGGGGGAAAAACAAAAGGATGGTTTGTCTCGACTTGTGCATCAAATATCATGGAGTATCCAGATAACAAAGGAGATAAACTAGCAAAAATAACAAAATAAAGAGAGACCTAAAATGCAAAACTTAATAACAATATCATGAATTGATATGAAGAAACAAGAACCTTCCAGGATATATTATATTCAACCTTGATGAATATTATATGTACATTAAATCATCCAGTTGTTAACTCTGTACTATAACCAAGTATGAGTATGATGCTGGAGTGTATTGAAATATGATTGGCACAGCAAGTGATGAAAGTAACAACAGCATCAAAAGAGCGTTTATAGGGCCAATGAATTCTATAAGCAATCTGATTTCTCATCAAACTGATCTATAAATACTTTTATCATACTCTATCTCGTATATCCAACCAAATACACTGAATAATGATAAATAAATACAAACAAACAAACAAACAAACAAACAAACAACTCAATGGGTGGAATGGCCACGATGATACTTCAACCCATTCAAGTTTTTGTATCTCTTCCCGCATACTTCACATCTATATGGTTTATCCTGTTCCATACCATTGCCATCGTTAGGATCAATAACACTGTATGTCCCATCTGGATTCAGATGCAATTTCTGGTTCTGATGGCCATGTAAACGATGGTACTTCAACCCATTTTGGTTTTTATAAGTCTTGTTACAACCAATTACTGGACAAGTGAATGGCTTTTCTGAACCTTGGGCAACATACAAGTTTCTAGAAGGATCATCAATGTAACCTTCATCAACTTCTTCATCTAGATCCATGCTATCATCATGAGACATGGATAATGGAAAGTTTTGGGAAGATTGATGCGACATTGGATTAGATTGTTGACGTTGTTGTTGTTGATGTGAAACTTGAATATGACCAAATTGAGAAGCGTTATTGTTGTTGTTTTGTATTTGATTAAAGTTGAAGGAAGAGTTGACGTTGTTGGATTGAGGTATTTGGTTCATGTTATTTTGTTGATTGTTTTCTTGAAGATGTTGTTGTTGTTGTTGTTGCTGGTGTTGGGATTGTTGCTGTAGATGCTGCTGAGCCTGCTGTTGTTGGAGTTGCTGCTGCTGTTGCAGATGCTGTTGCTGATGCTGATTATTAGTATGTTGTTGTTGTTGTTGTTGATGCTGGTTGTGTTGAGATTGCTGGTGATGCTGCTGTTGGTTGTGTTGCTGATGAAGACCACCTGAACCCATATTCAAGCTGTTATTGTTCAATTGATTTCTCAGTTGTTGTTGCAAGTTTTGAGAGCCACTATTTTGGAATGGGTTTTGATTAAAACCAAAATTAGTCCTTAGTTGAGACTGTTGTTGTTGCATCTGTTGCTGTAATTGTTGTTGAGTCTGATTGTTTGAATTGATAAAGACATCAGTTGTTGAAACAGTATCATAATTTTGAACAGGTTTTGGTTGTTGAGCAGGTGGGGTTGGAGAGATATGTGATTCTTCATAATGTTTTAGTAAATCATGAAGAGTTGGTAGCAATTCACCACAACAACTATAGTCTTTGCAATAGTTTGCCTCCAAATCGGGCAAATAAGAAGATTGTACCGGTGGTGACATGGACGTATTGTTAACTTGATTGTTTTGGTTGTTCAGGTTGTTGAAGTTGTTATGCATCAGGACCTCATCTTTCAACCAACTACCAATAGTAACAGACCCCCAACTTATACCACCAACACCCTGGGAATGGGCAATAGAGTCTCTACGTAATCTTTGATTATTAATGTAGCTTTGATTTTGGTTCTGGTTATGATGATGAATGTTGATGTTGTTGGTATTGTTGTTGGCGTGACTGCTGTTGCTATTACTGTTGCTGTTATTGTTGTTGTTGACGTTACCAAAGATGGAATTACCTCTTTGATATGAGATGTCAATAGGTTGGCTCAATGAGCTGTTATTTTGATTGGGTATGCTGATAGCAGAGGTATTAGAGTAAAAGTTGTTATTCATGATATAAAATGTTCTGAAATGATGACTGAATGTTGATGAAGAATGAATATGATGATAATTTAGTTTGCTATATGAGTTTTCTTTATCTTGTGTTTTGGCGGATGGCGTGGGTACCTTGTTCTATTAAAGATTCTAAAGCTGCCAAAATAACCAAGCGATGGATGAGATATGATAGACTCAGAAATCAACTATAACGATGGCAAGAGGGGACTTGTTCTAAATCTATAGTACCAACTGAGATGAATACTAGGAATGGAGTTCACAAGACTGGATGATATATCTTTGTAATATAAATGCCCAAGTGGAAAATTGTACAATCAACCGACCTATTAAGGAGATTAAACTTGGAAACTATTATCAAAAGCAAGAGCGATGAAAGCGTTCTGAATGGCTTTTGCAAGAGGGCTGGTATCGAATGGACTGTCCCTTGGTGCTCCCCCTAACTGGTGTATGATTAGTAGGATAAAAAGTGTAAGTATCCAAAATGGCTTGCTGGAGTCTTAAACAGCTTCAACAAGAAGGGATATGTAAGCTCTCGCTTTTGAAATTCATCCAAAACCGCCCGTCCGCCGAGGGTAAATTGCCTGATCGGGCCATTTCCGAGGGCTGCCGCCAGCCAATCAGCGCCGAGAAAAAAACGTCTGGCGGGTAAATTATTGGGTGTCCGGGTGTTTTATGCCTATCACCTTGCAAGTGCTCCCTTTTAGATATGTTGGTGTTGTTTGAACACACATTCACACCATTCACACTGTCAATACTTTCTATACTTCAAACAAGACTAATCAAGCTAGATACGCAATTCATCAGCCAGAAGTGCCAGCTAAAAGCGCCTGCTTGTAGACTTGTTGTAGATTCATGATTTAACTCGCTCTACGCTTTACCGTTAAAATGATCTAATCTCATGAGCTTCATGAGCCAAAAAAGTACAAGTGTCCATCGTACAGCTCCCACTCATGCACTAGTCCCACTCTCTGAAATATTATCATGGCTAGCCACTATATATCTGGTCATATCTTGCATAAATAATATATACTTATTGAGCTGGCTGCCTTTCTTATTAAAGCCTTAAAACCGGGATCTGGGTATATCTGTTGAAACCGACTAATACCGGCCTAATTCCGCCATCAGTACACTGTTACATCAGCAGTTTGATTCCTTAATCATTGGCCATGTACTACTAACATGGTGCTGTTTGATACTCGACGTCTGGCCTAAGCTTATCACTTTTGGGACTTACCTTTGGCTTGTCGTTTACCTACGTTTTTCAAATAATTTGTAGATTGTAATTAATCTTGATCCATATCATGACCGCCATAAACTTTATTATAAATCATATATGGCTATTATATTAGTCAACTAGTTCATATGGTGGCAAAGTTTTAATCAGAGTTGGAGTGAACAGTATATATTATAGATTCAAAAGTCGCTACGATGCTCTCTAATCGGATAATAGGTATCTAGATCTACCAGTTACTCGAGATAGCAAATAGATACAAGTTGCTGACCAACGAGTCATCAATGAAAATGAACCCTGTCAAGACAATTCACAATATATGAAGTCTTCAGCCATATGCTCCTGACTCAAAAAGCATGATTGATCATCTCAGGATCACAAAGCAGAGATGTTAATGCTAAGATTCAATAACAAATATGATTACCGCACTGGCCCTCTTCCTAATCATTTCTAAATGGCATGAGTAAGATTGAACAATATTCTTGGAATCTGGAGATGATAAAGAGCACTGTGAATTTGATGGACCAACGACAAACCAACCAAGGACCTACTCCAGTCTCCATCCAATAGTGACACATAAATAGCAAAAATATTCCATCAACTTCCCTGTTTTCTTATTTACCCGTGAATGACAGATTGCACCGCAACAAAATTCCATAGCCCATAATTCAACTTAAACTTGACAACAAGCAAGAAACAACAAATACTATCAATTGCAAATCATGGCTTTGTATTACAATCTAGTTTTTGGCCTTTTGGTCATTGAAATGGTCTTGTTCACCATCTTATCTTTACCACTTCCTTCAAAGATTAGAAGACCACTGCTATCCACCCTCTCAAAACCTTTCCAAAAGGCAGAATTCAGCATTGCTATCAAATGTATTTTGGTATTCATTTTGATATTATTTGTTGATTCTCTCAATAGAGTATCATCAATCAATGCAGAGCTAAACAGCTTTGTCAACCAAATCAACCCAGTTGGTGCATTGAACTCTGACCGCTCTGAAATTCAAGCCAGAAGATTTTATGCCCAAAGAAACTTGTACCTTACTGGTTTCACCTTATTTTTGACTTTGATCCTAACAAGAACATACGGTCTTGTCTTCGAATTATTAAGCTTGAAGGAATCATACAGAGCAACCAACAACAATGGTACCGCTGATGAAATCTCAAAGTTGAAGGAGCAATTGAAGGAAAAGGACGCTGATATTGAAATCTTAAAGAACCAAGCTAAGGGCTTAACTCAAGATTACAACAACTTAGCTGATGAATCCAGCAAGAAGAAATCTTTTTAAGCCAGGACCTTCTGTGTATCCATCTGTCCTGACCCCATTGGATGAATTGCGTTCATTGATCTTGGTATTTACAATCTGACATATTTGACTAGTTATGCAATAAAGCATGATGTACATTACCAAATGAGATCTTTCAAATTAACATATCATTATATCAAGCTATACTTAACAGATTGTATAGATAAATATTTCAATTATTTTCATATGAATTACTCTTATGCTTTGGTGTAAAATTAAACCCTTCACCAGATGGTCCTAAAAACATTTCTGAAATCTTAATCCAATCTCTATAATCCCCACTACCTAACAAAGTTTCTAACTCATTTCTACCTTTCCAATTCTGTGGTCTTTCATTCAACTTGATTGGATATTTCTCTAATATACCATATGGTACATATCTATGGAAGAATGATAAAAATTCACATAAAAATCTTCTTGCTTGTGCAATACCATATTCATCAGAACCCCAATGTTCTAATGCATATTGAGAATATGTTTTGATGATATCTAATCTTTCAGTGGCAGACTTATCTAAATATTGTTGTGCATCCACTTCTTCAAAGATCCATGGTTTAATCAAAGCACCACGAGCAACCATAACACTATCAATGTTTGGATCTTCAATGGCTCTGTAATAGTCACCAAAGTTATAGACATCACCATTACCAACAAAGTTGATTCTCTGGACATCCTTCAATTCTTTATCTTCCTGTAATTCTAATTCAGCTTCTCTTACTACAGCACCAACCTCACTGACGTACTCCCAGTTGGATTCCTTTGTATATCTTTGTTGTCTTGATCTACCATGTAATGTAATAGCTGCAACGTTAGTTTCCTTCACCAATCTCTTGACAAGGTTATGAGCCATTGGGTGAGCATCTTTGGTTCCTGTTCTAATCTTAACAGTGGTTGGAATGTCACCAGAACAATAGTCCATAGCATTCAAGATTCTGAATAATTTGGCAGGATTATCCAATAGAGCACTACCAGAACCTTGTCTGAACAACAGATCAATTGGACAACCACTGTTTAAATTCAATTCACTAACATTTGGACAGAATTTACTTATGATTTCAGCAGATTTTGATGCTTGCCATTGCTTAGATGTAGCGATTTGAACACCAAAGCCTGGGTATTCGGAGCAATGAGCCTTTGGAAGTGCCCATTCTGAGTTGGTACCTTGGATCAATGGTAAAGTCAATGCCATTTCACTATATGTGACATCAGCTCCAAGGTGTCTCATCAATCTTCTGTATGGTAAGTTACCCACTGTGGTTAATGGTGAGACAATTTTCTTACCGACTAAATCTAATCTCTTCTTTTCAGCAGTATGATATCTTGTTTCAGTGTATGAACTGTATGCGTCTTTGACTTCTTCGCCCTTTTTCTTCAATTCATCAATTGCCTTATTCTCATCTTGAATCTTCTCCAAGATTTTATTGATCTCATCAGACTTTTGGAATTCGAATTTCTTCTTGATTAAGGATAATTTATCTTCACTTGAAATGATATTGATATTATGATTTAACTCAAATTGCACCTTATACTTCTCTTCATCTTTTACCAATGCCATTGTATCTTTATTGAAGTGATCATGTAAAAATCTACATTTCAATCCAGCAGGACAGTAACCCAAACTTTGAAAAACAGGACAAGGACCATCTATATCCTTTTCTTTCTGTTCCAGATATTTAGCAATATCATGTTCAAAACGACAATTACCTGCACCAAATTTACACTCTTTTCCTAATGAAGGATCAATCAAAGTGGCACATAGTCTGTTTTCTTCATATGTTTGTTTCAATTCTCTATTCTTATTCTGTCCCTTGGCCTTTTTACCCTTCTTACCACCTGCGCTTGATTCACCTCTATCACCAGAAGCTTCTGCCATATCATCATCTATCATGATATTCGATCCAGAAGTAGATTCAATGATGAATTCCTTCTTAACATATGCAACACCTTTCTTCACCTCTTCAGTCTTGGTCTCTGGCTCTTGCGCTATAGATGCAGAAAAATCCAATTTGATTTTCTTTGATTCATCCTGACCCACTGTTGGTGATGCAGGTCTTTTTGGCAGTTGGTCTTGTTCAGCACTCATTAGATGATATCAAACCTTGACTTGAGATTTAGATCAACCATACTTCAGTAGCATCTTTACAGCCCATCTCATCTGAAAAATTTTGTATGAGATGTCCGGGTGTGCACTTTTTAGAGATTACGTAATCATAGTGGATAATCCTGCCGGATTAGGAAAGTTGTTCCTGCGATGATACCAAATAATTTTCATTTCCAGTTCAATTTATCTGTCAAAGACAAACTCTTATAAATACATCCCAGAGAAGCGTTCTCCAGATCCATACATTGTTTGACACATATAGAGCAAATTAACATTATCACATTACATCTATCAACAATATCCATCTGACATACCTTTGTTCTCAACTCACATCCACTGAAAGAACTAGATCATGCTCTCAATATCAGAAAGAAACCCAGAAGATAATCCACTAAGGATCTTCGAAAGATGCCACAAAGAAGGTAGACCAGTATATATTGCTGGTCCTATGGTTAGATACTCCAAGCTACCGTTCAGAGCATTAGTCAGAGACTACAACGTTGATCTCGTTTATTCGCCAATGATTTTGGCCAGAGAGTTTGTTAGAAACGGCACTGCTAGATTGAGTGACTTCACCACTAATAACTTTGACAGACCACTAATAGTACAAGTTGGAGCAAATAATGTTACTGATCTACTGAGGTTTGTTGACATGATCCACCCATACGTTGATGCCATCGGTATAAATTGTGGTTGCCCAATAAAGGAACAAGTTAGAGAAGGTATTGGTGCTGCTTTAATGATTGAACCTGATCTTGTTGCATCTATGGTATACGCCGTCAAGCAAAAATATGGTGATAAAGTATGTTTGGAGACAAAGATAAGAATTCATAATGATCTCAATGAAACAATCAAATTTGTTAAAAAGGTTGAGAATGCAGGAGTTGACTTCATAACTGTTCATGGCCGTACCAAGACAACTAGATCTTCACAACCTGCTAACTTTGATGCTATAAAATTAATCAAGGATACAGTACAAGTTCCAGTAGTAGCTAATGGTGATTGTTTCACTTTGGAAGACTGCAATAAGATTTCTCAATATACTGATTGTGATGGTGTCATGGCAGTTCGTGGAATTCTAGCGAATCCTGCACTCTTCACTGGTGTTAAAAAGGCACCATGGGGATGTATCGAAAAATTCTGGGAGTATTCTACAAGTTATGGGTTACAGTTCAGATTAATTCAGCATCACTTGTCAGAAATGCTGGATGGACAGATTTCAAAAGAATTATACAACCAGATGATGGAATGCAAAAATTTGCCTCAACTCATTGATTTCTTTGATTTGAACTTTATCCTGAAGAGATCAAACGAGGAAGGCTTTGGTAAAGGGACTGCAATTCAATATAGAATTGCGAGATCTATCCATATTTAATCTAAAAAGTTGGCAATCTCCATAAGAAACGGTAGTACAATTTGGGGGATCCAATAACTATCATGGGAACCAGGCAAGTTGAACATCTGGGATATTCATAAGCCGAAGGAAGGAATGGGAGCATCTATGATAGAGATGACGCCTACTAATAATACATATTCACATTTGCTCTACTAGAAACTAGAAGACTTGTCGTGTATCGATTCGAGAGCCCTAAGAGGACCGTCGTTTTAGACATTACTGAAATAACATCCAAACACCAATGAGCTCAATTTTCCTTCAAAAAATTTTCTTCAAAATTTCCACTTCTTGGAATTATGTTTACAACTGAACAAGGACTAAGGACTCAATTCGTAAGTTCAAACTATATTACTATCTTTATGATTTGTTATATGAATGTGAAAATATAGAAGAGCGGTTCTAAGATGATGATAATTCTCTTTTAAACCATTGGGAGCAAAAGCTACAGATGAATCGTTATGAATCGTCTTTTTGTAATGACTGGTTTTTTTGTCATAGTTACACTGATTTTAATTCAATTTCAACAAGTTAGTTGAGATAGGAGATAGATGCTGTTGTTTCTTTATTTTCATATTCACTAACCTCATAAATTTATATCAGAACTACGTTTTATTGAAATCATAGACTAACCCAAATCAAAGACCAATGGTATACACTTTTATATGTATCCTATATAGAAAGCTTGAATTGATAAACATCCGTATTCTTAATGATCCTAACAACCGTATTCTTTGTAACTGCAATATTGTAACGCTTCATGCTTCAGAGTTAGATTGGTGATTATTTCAATCTACCTCATCTCAGTTGCATACTGTTTGCTAATATAAATCGCTACTAATACTTACATGTGAGTTTCCACAATTTTGTTTTTAATACCAATGATATATTTTGTGTTTTACATTAAAAAAGGGTTTTAAAAATACCAAACTAAATGAAAATATTTTATAAGATAAGATTTGATTTAATTTCAGGAGATTTAAGCTTCTTCTTCATCATCAACAACGACGGTGTGTAAACCCTTGACGGTAGCGACGTTGACTGGTTCAACATATGAGAATAACTTTTCAGAAGCATCTTCTTCTTCGTTACGTCTTCTTGAGATTCTAATACGTAATCTGAATGGAACACCTTTGATACCTCTCTTCCAGATTTCTTGGTTTAATTTAGGGTCTAATCTAACTTCCTTAGTACCTAATTGTTTTTGAGCAAATTTCTTGATTTCTTTGACAGCGGTTGGAGCTCTCTTTTTGAATGAAACACCGTGTAACTATAAATAATAATGAATTGTTAGTAAGTTTGTTCGATTTGTTGTTTGTCATATTGCTTTGTTGAGCTTTGAAAGGTTGAA
Source organism: Ruyongia ponderosae (assembly GCA_030582235.1). NCBI lineage: Eukaryota > Fungi > Ascomycota > Saccharomycetes > Phaffomycetales > Wickerhamomycetaceae > Ruyongia > Ruyongia ponderosae. Next base: position 77,524 of record JAKTWV010000021.1, on the reverse strand, counting down.
ACTTCAGTAGGACAAGAGAGAGTAAAATAATTCTGGAAGTCTGCATAGAATTTGATGTGAGGGTTGTAAAACAAGGTGATTAACTAAGACTGTTATATTAATGATATTCATGAGGCTGTATGCTTTCTTGGATGGTTCTAAGTGATATATCTTGGGAACATTCTTCTTTATAGTATGCCTAGTCTGGATGTATGACACTATAACAATATCAACAGATGTGCCTATGCTTCTGTTTTCTTTATTGAATGATTCATATTGATACTCTCATCTGTTCTGTATATGTTTCATGAATGGACCTGTCTCTCCTCTCTTCCTTTCTTGAATGGTCTTTTGTATCTTTGATTTGTGAAATATAAAAACTGAAAACTCTCCTGTCCAACTTCATCCTTTCTAGTCCAACAATATCTGATGACGGTGTTTCTTTTAACATACTCTCTTGTGTAAGTTGATGGTGTATTCACGAGTAACAACGTCCTTTAGGGCTGACATTTTGGATATCTTTTATTTGTTGTATAGTAAATGATATTGAAAGATGAATGATATTTTTTGTTTGAGTCTTTTTCACCAAAAGTTCAATTTTTGTTGCGCCAACCGGAAATCCTTGCCATAGTTAAGAAATTTTGGTGCTTTTTCGGGGAGTTTGTTTGGCCTTTCTTGTTTAAGAGGTGTTCAACATCCGGACATCTGAATAAACAAGTGGTGTTCGGGTTAGCAGTCACAATAGGGCTCCTCACGTGGTGTTTCAATAGGGCTTCTAACCAACTCAGTAAATACATTATTAGTGCTATTATTATTAGTTACACACGCATTACACACATTACACAACATTAATCCTCATTCATACCCATAGTTCTTGGATGGTTTCCGTCTCCAAATCTCAAGAACATCCTTATCATAACCAAACAAATCTTCACCATTATTGTCAGTCCTCAATTCCAATTCAAAATAACCACATAACGAACTCAATATCCTACCAGTAATGTATTCCTTCTTGACCAATTCAAAGACATGATCCAATGTTTCCATATCAGTGATGTCTATATCCTCTTCTCCCTCTAATCCAACAAAGTTAGAATCCAATACGGGGTTGACCTTATTCAAAACATGGTTCAATCCCTTCAATAATGGCGCTAATGTAACAAGTCTATTGAAATATGACTCAGCCAATTCCCAATCACCATTTATCAACGATACCAAGCTTGACAAGAATGAGACTCGATCATGGAAGCTGTTGCTACTGCTAGTCTTTACCTTTCCATTTGATAACTTCTCCAGTATTGCATTTGAATGAGTGAAATATGTAAGATATTCTCTCTTGGCAATTAAGTAAGATGATATAGAAAATGATATTATTTCAAGATTCCTCTGTCTTTCCTGTTTGATCTTATATCTATCAGAATCTCTAAATTCCCATACTAATTTATAGTATTCGTTCAACAATGTCAAATTGGGACCAACTGACCTTAAACGGATACATAACAGTTTCAAACTCAATGGAATACCATTTGGGAAGTTCAAGAGACTCTTACTTTTTGAATTTGATCCTGTACTGCTATTGTTATCAGTAGCTAGTTGAACAACATGGTTTAGCGCATTACTGAGCCTCTTAGCCTCTTGCTGTGCCAATTGCAACTCATTGCTCCATATCAAAGAAGATAATCTTATTTCCCAATTCTTGTATATCTTATCAATCGATGTGGTTTCCACCATGATCGACTGCTTAGCCATATTGGCTAGCTTGATGTAAAACTTGTATGATTGCGAAGTGGCAGTTATCTCATTGTAATCCCCATTCAATCTGTGCAATATGGCCTCAATTGACTCCATTTCTTGGGACAGTTCCACAAGAGGTGTCTGTAAAAACAGATTTGAGCTTGATAGAATGGAAACTGGTCCTATCTCACTCATAACTAGGTGTATCTCAAATCCCTTGAAAGTGTCAAAACCTATTTCTTTGTTTTGTTTTCGGTGTTGTGTTTTTCAAATAAAAATTCCTTGTCCAAAAAATCAAAACTTCTCCCTATTACAAACAAAACGATAAAGCATCAACAACGAGTTTACCACCAAAAAACAACCATCAAAAGAATCTCAAGATGGACAGCCACAACACACTCAAACTACCGTCCATGAACACAAACAGCGGCCACGACATTGACAGCAGCAACACAGACAAGCCCATCAGACTGCCTCCTATCTCGTTTCTGTCAAGTCTTCAGAACACAACAACAACAACAACAGCGACAACAAATAGCGACAGCGACAACACATCAGCATTGCCAAAACTGTCCAATGAAACCATACCATCAATTGCAAAGCTGACCAACAGCATCAATGAGCCAGTCGTGAAGTTGAAGGAGGAAATAACAAAACCGGAAGTTGAACTGGAATCTGACGAAGACGTTATCAAATACTATGAGAACAAATTCAAAATGTACGATTTTACAGATGAAGAGAAACATGACATATTACAACATGAAAAGAGGGCAAGAATTGAAAAGGCCAAGAATCCAAACTATAGAACATATCTCTGCTATTCAATCATCAAAAGATTGAATGAAGGCCCAAAAGTGGTGGAACCTAAACCACCAGCCGTTCAACAACCAATACCATTACAACAGAAACCTCAACCTATTGTTCAAGAAGCTCGCAACATACCACTTGTCACTGAACCTCTTGAAAAGACACCAACATTACCAAATGCCGTTCTTGGACAAACTACTGATTCAACAACTCAACAAACATTGCCAGTATTGGAGACTCAAGAGCCACAACCAAAGAGAGCCAAGTTTTCAAAAAGAGAGCTAACAGTTGATAATAAGGAAGTCCTTGCATCAGCTTCAAAGTTCCCAAGAAAACATCTAGGTTCAGTCCTTTATACACAGTTTCAAACAAGAGAGGGTTATAAACAGTTGTCCATCTATGATCAAGATAACTTAAACGATATTGATCCAAAATCTAACAATAACCCAATATATCCTGGTGATAAATATGTGCCATTGTTGCCAGAACTATCCCAATACATCAATAGTGTTGTCACTGTCAGAATACCATCCTTCCAAGTTGCTGATATCGCCAATAATCCGCATTTCATAAACAGGGCAGTTTGGGGTACTGATATCTATACTGATGATTCTGATATATTGTTAATCTTGAAGCATAATGGCTTCTTACCAAACACTGATTTAGATTTAGATATACCAGATCATGAAAACTCAAAGAAGACCATTGGAAACTTGGAGAATAACAATAACGTTTATCAATCAGTTCATAACTTCAGACATTTCATCAATCTAATTGGAGGTGATATCCATGTTGACCTTATCATCCTACCTAAACTGGTAAAGTATACTGGTGTTTATAGAAATGGTATAAACTCTAGAGATTGGGATGGTCATGATGGTGTAAGTTTCGCTATTTATGGAGTTAGATATGGTGAATTGAATAGTGCTGTTGATAACTTGAATGGTTCTTTGAGAAAGGCACAGTTGAATGAGATGGCTCAATTCCAAAGAGATGAACAGTTTAATTGGAAGGTGGACAAAAATCTGATTGAAAAGATCAAAAAAGACATTGAAGAAACCAAGAAGAGGGAACAAGAAGCAGCAAAGTCTGCTTGAATATTAAGACTATGGAAGTAGATGTATTATACTTATAAAAATCTCTAGAATCTCTGGACCAAATAATATCATAATTTGTGTTATATCATCATCAAAACTAAACAAACAATTACAGGCTAATTACTTTGACTTCAGTGTAAGAATACTTCCCGGTAGCTATATGTATTGATAAAATCTGATCAAGATGAAATATACTCTCTCAATCTTTTAACCTCCAATTTTAATGGTTTTTTATTTGTTAATTGTTTGGTGTAATTATTTGAACAGCCAAAATGTGTAACAGTTCCATCAGGAAATCTATTAAGAACTGAGCTCGCCAAATATTTATTGCAAACAGGACATCTAGTCTCATTTTTAATGATTTCAATCTTGGTACTCTTTATATTCAATAATTTTGATTCAATCTTGACATTATTAATCATTCTCAAGTTCCTAGTTAGATTTGAAAACTTCAATCTTTTAGATTCCATTCTCAAGTTTTTAGTCAAGTAATGCTCAAGTTCATATATTTTCAAACTGTTCTTTGAATCATCCAGTGATCTAGAAGGTAATGACTCAAGAACTTGAATCATGGAAATATTACTGGATACCTGGTTGGATAACAATTTAATAATACTTGAGTTATCATCTATTGAGCCAAATAGCTTTATCAATTTCAAAAAGTATTCAGAGCCCAAATCATTATCTTCAATGTATAACTCTTCAATATAAGAAATCGCTAGATTTGGATCTTTGATTTCACTGGTAAGTATTGATAAGACTTCTGAGTGTCTACCTAGTTTCTTCAAAATAAAGGTCTTGAGCAATTTCAATTTCAATAACGGTTGTTCTTCAATATCCTTTACACTGATTTGAGAGTCAATCAACTTTAAGGATTTAGATAGATCATAGTTTCCCAACTTAAGAAGATTATAAAGCTCCTTATAATTTTTTTCAAACCCAATTTGGTTATCATTATCTTCATCTTTCACACTCAAATCAGCATCACCATTTCCAGTAAAATATACTTCGACCAATCTTGTACCAAATTTCACAGTTTTATCGCTTAACTCAAACACCAGGAACTCGAGGTAACTCTTTTCTAAATTCAGTGACTTCTTTGAAAGATATTTCCAAATCTTGAACCTGTTTAAATCTTCTGCGTATTGAGAATTGATGAATATATCCAGGGCATAATTCTCATTGACTGATATAGGCCATTCAGAGTATTGTAAAATAAGATCAATGTATCCATTGTCTAGTCTTTTGAGATAGTTAACCAGTAACATTGGAGACTCAAATTCGGTTTGACAGACATTGATTAGAAACTTCAGCGACTCAGCATGTAGTTTCTTCTTGTTATAAAAGTCCAGTAATTCATTATAAAGTTTTCTCGATTGTAATGTTTCACGAACGAATGATTCGTCACAATAGTTATCAATTCTGACCAATGAACCAATCAGTCCAACGTTGATCTTCAAGTAGCAACGAAACAATGTAGTATCGATAACTTTTTTCAATTCGTCAATCCCATATTTCCCCTCGTTAGTGAAAAACGATAGTTTTATAACTTGATCGTGAGCGTCGTCATGATTTTTGATTTCTTGGACTATTTGATCTTTCCTAGAATGTATCAACTTGAATAACTTTCTTCTGATATCGGTTAAATAGTGTGTCAGTAGTTCTATAGCATCATCATCAGTAATATTCTTTTGATGTTCTTCATCCTTTGAGCTGGTACTGGTGGTGGTAACATCAAATGGATATAATGACAAAACGTCCATTGGACATGCTAAATATTCAGTGAATTTACTCATTGATGATTTAAATTTCCCATTGGCAAAAAGTTTGAATCCAAGTTGAATTTCTAGATCTCTCAACTTATCAAACTTGTTCGGATATTGAGATTTAGCAGATAATTGCTTTGTTAATTGGATTGAGTGATGAAGATCTAGATTATTGGATTTCATATCCAACATTATATCAAATGGTAACATTTGGTATAACTGTAATTGAGAGTCTTTAGTAACCACCAACAAGTTATTAGTTTCATGATTTATAACAACAGAACTAATCTTGGGTACTTCTAATGATTGAAATTCTAACAGATTTTTGAAATCTTTGAAATGAATATGATTTGATGTAATTAGTATTATGAATGGTGATAATAGTTGAATGTCCTTAGGTGTGTGTTCTAGCCTTGTCGTATTGATTGTTTTATTGTTGTCATTATCATTATTGGTGTTGACTTTGAAGTCTTCTAGTTTGTAGTACTGATTTCCCTTGAAGAGGTATATGCAATCCTGGCCTTTTTTTGATATTACAGATATGTTGTTGCTTTTGAAGATTGAGTATGAGGAAGAGTTAAAGGGTACCTTCAGTATTTGAGGTTGTGAAATAGTTCCTTCATCGACACTCTTTCTTCTGTTGATGCTGTTATTGGGTGTATTGTTATTGATAGTAGTAGCAGTAGTATTGGACTGGATATTGCTATCAATCAGATAAAAGGTATATGAGTTTCCAACAGCAATAATTCTACCAGCCTTGTCATTTTCAAACCCTATAAGTTTGAATTTGAAAACCTTTTCAGGTAATTTGTGTTTCGCCATCATCTCTAGCACTTCGCTCTGGTAGCTGTACACTATGATCAAGTCTTTATTGGCTATGGCAATCAGATTCCTGTCAGCATCAATGTCAACAAAGGTTATTGCCATAAAGGGTAAAGTCTCCAGAATTGTGAAAGTTGTGGCATCAAAAAGCGAGACATGGGTGCCATGGTGGATGATGTACGTGTCAGCAATCCTGTTGATAGATGTTATGGGCTCATTGACCACTTTATCGACAGTCTTGAAATATGAAAGTGAGCTCTTGTCGCTGAGATGGGCCACCTTGTAAACCAGCAAATCGCCCTGCCTTGTCGCCAAAAGAGCCAATTCTTTGTCCAGAAAGGAGCAGCAAAGTTGTGAGTAGTCAGAAGAGATCGCAGAGGATCCCGCCAGCCTTACCACCGCGCCCATTGAGTTTATTTTGGAAGCTGAAATGTGTTGTTTGATTTGATGCTAAGTTAACGTTAAGTTGATGTTTTGGTTTTTTGTTTTCTTTAATTTTAACAACCATATTTTTTATTCTCTGAAATTTACAAATTTACTTCGATATATCACTGCAATTATCAAGGTTAATCAGTCTCGTGGGAGTACTCTGAAGAGCTCATATATATACCACTGCTACTATAAGTGAAGCCAATAGTAATACCAAAAAAAATTAGAGCCAAAACAGCCAAAAAAATGGAGGAAGTACACTCGTCCTTAACATCTTTGCTCAACTCTCCAAACAACTTGACATCTTCTCTTCAACAGATCCATAAATCAGATGCAATCATCAAGGGACAGTTGAATGCTGTTGTTGCTGGAACAAAGTCATTGAATAAGACATCGCAGGCATACTCTGATTTAATACGGAAGTACAAGTTGAATTCTGAGGAAGATAAGATACAAGTATATGCAGAACTCATCGATAAGGACTTGAGAATATTGGAAAGCACCATCAAGATAATACAGCAAAACAAACAGTTGGATTGATTGTTTGGTTATATTTTAATGGGCAAGTTAATTAGTTTGGGATATAAATAGGTAAATATAGAATAAAAGAAGCTAAATAAAAGCATGAGTCAATGAAGGGAAGATGGATGGATAGATAGATAGATAGATGATTGAATAAATGATTATGAATGAGCAGAGGTGATGGCAATAGATAGTGATAATAGTAGGAGGAGAAGTTGAATAAATAGAATTAAGATATGGGTGTTGACGACAACATGTTAGATGGTGGCAAATCCATCCTACCTGCTTTTCAGGCCAACCCCTGAGCAGCTCTTTCCCATTTCTTTGTAGCAATCCAACCAGCATTAATGATCTTCATCCCATCTTTCAAATTCATTGGTTTCTTCAAAGTTTTTTGCTTTTCAATCAAGTTGTTATAGATCAATGGGTAATCCTCCTTTGCAATCCCACTCAAAGTTGATGGTGCTCTAGATGATGGTTCCTCGTCAACATGAAGCCATACCTCTCTTCTCTTTTCCCAGACTTTGAGACCATCAACAAATGGTACATCAGGTTTTCTTAGCTTGTTGGCCTCTTGTACTGCATTGAAATCATCAAAGCTTTGTAGAGCCGTGGAGGAGCTATCATTAGTCATGCTGTAAGTGTTGCTGTTTTCAGTTCCGTCGCTGTTACTTGTATTTGTGTTAAACTCTGTAGAAGTGGTTGTAGCGTTCTTGGTGTTGTTGACCAGGTTTGTGCTCTTTGGGATCTCTAGTAGCTCGTCTGGTTCAAGTAATGAAGAGTCGACAGATGAGGAGGAAGTAACTAAAAACAGTTCGTTTATAATTTCATCAGAAGACAATACTTCTTCTGTCAACGACCGTAGCTTATTTGAGATAATCGATAAGTTCAAGGATGCCTTTAGAAAAAGATTCCTTATTGACTTGGAGACAGAGTGCTTCTTTGGAGAAGATGTGTGATTTGTGGTGATGCTGTTGCTGTGATTATTGTTGTTGTTGTTGTTGTTGCTGGTGCTGTTGTTCTGTCTGTTTGGCGACGCGGTGCTGTTGTTGGACTTTACTTTGAAGGGAGATGTAGGAGGCGTGTTTATCTGGTCTTGATCAGTCATTTATGGGAACATCCAAAGAGTTTCTTGAACCATGGCATTCATGTCAACTTGTTGCTTTGGAAGGGAGAGAAATTGAAATTCCAAAATGGGACCAGATTATGTAATCAATTATGTCAGCATTTTGGCTACTATTTAAATACTCAAATACAATAGTAGTGATACTAGAACAAGAATAGTTGATTAAACAAAGCAGTGAGGTGCTAACTGGTACTGCGAATGCTACTGGTATGTGTCACGTAATTATACTGTTGTTTGAAATTCTATATCAACTTCTAAACAGTTGTCAAAAGACCAATAACACCAGAACAATACTTGACCAAATCATCAAACTTGTCAGTCTTATTCTTATGCACATTATACCATTCTTGCAAACTCTCTGAAACTTCGCCATCAATACCATGCAAGACATCCCCATGATTCTTCAATAACATGTTCATCCATGCTTCAATCAAATCAACATCAATATTACTCTTATACCCTTGGATCATGGCTCTAATGAAATTATCCACTTCAACTAATGGTTCAATTGTATTCAATGATTTGATTTCTAAATCAATCACACTTGGTGAACAACCAGACAAATACTTTAAGAATCTTGTAAAGTCATTCACGTCTGAATCTTCACGTAACAATCTAGTAAATTCACTCTCAAAAGTCGCACTTTGACCAGGTTTTAAGTCTCTTAATCTATTTTCATCATCATCGTCACCATTCAACCCATTGACCTTATCATTCAATATGGATGACTTAGCACCTTCTCTCATAGAAGCATCATCACCAACTTTCTCACCAGTCAATTGTAAAAAGAATGGAGCATTCTTTGGCTTCTTTGGTGCTTCCTTTGGCTTGTTACGTTGCTTGATCAAATCCAAGTTCAATAATGTGTTAAACTTATTTCTTGGTCCAACTGATAATGTTATCAAATCTTCTGAGATTTGATCTAAAGTTTCATAATGGTTCAATGCATTATTATCTGATTCTTCTTCTTCATCAAATGCACCATCCAACATAGATGAACCATTTTCACCAGAAACATTTGGCATTGTAATTTCTAAAAATTCTTCCTCTTCAATATGTCTTGTGGAAACAGCTCTAAATTGAGCACGATTGGTCCATAAACTGATACCCACTTGTGAAACATGAATGGATGCTAATGAATCACCTAATGGGGAAAATTTAACACCAGTAGCAACATTTCCTACTTTAATACCATCAATACATCCACCTGTTGGTAAGTCCCAAGTTCTAATTGTGGAATCTAATGAAGCAGAAACAATCCAACGACCATCTGGACTGAAATCCATTGAAGTTATTCTATTACTATGGCCCCATAATTGACGTACAACTCTTTGAGTGATGGTATCAATGACAACAATGGATAAATCATCTAAGGCTAAAGCCACTAAATCAGATGATCTATGATAGACTAGAGATGTGATTGGAGCATTTAATTGTAACTTACCCAAGTATTTGGATTTACTGAAATCATAAAACCCAACGATACCATCTAATCCAACACTAACCATCTTTCTATTCATACCATCCAATGCTAACCCTGTCACTGTCTTCTTATGTAATTGATACTTTTTACGTAAGATACCACTCTGCAAATTATAAACACCAATACCACCATTTGCTGAACCAACAAGACCAAAATTACCACATTGGGAAATAGCAACTGCCTTTGCAACACCTTCATCGGTAGTTTTCAATTGAAATTTACCAACACGTTTATTTTTGGAATCCCAAGTTCTAGCAAATCTTTCTTCTTTATGACATGTCAATACATTATCCCATTCACCTTCTCTAGCACTTTCTATAGCAATGGCAGTTATTTCAGAAAATTTCTCCTTGATTGTAGATCCACCAATTCTTTGTCCATTTTTACTACTCTTATGCAATCTTTGGGATAATTCTTGTGATTGAGCATCCTTTCTTAATGAGAAACTCCAAAATGAACGATCTCTTGAAGATGATAATAAAAAGTGACTTGATTGATCAGCAAATGTGATTGATGATGGAGGAGCAGCATGACCACCTCTTGATCTCAAATGACGTGGTGGAGAAACAATGGCTGACTCGTTGGATGTGGATAATGATGGATCAAAGACGTATTCTTTCAACTGGTTATCAGCACCATTTGTAACAATGATTGGTTGACCGTTTAGAAATTGAGCCTTTGCAACACCTCCATAAACTTCTTTGTGTGCACTTTTCAAAATATGAATACGGGCTTTACGATTCAAATCATAAAAGATCAAATCACCATTATTTAGTGCAATTGATAAATGAGTAGAGCCGTCAGTTCTGAATGACATTGAAGTTACTCTGGCAGTATTGTCGGTTCCTGTTTCAATCAAAGCAATTTTCTTAGCTTTCTTGATGTTATAAAGAACAACCTGGCCCCTTACATTACCAATGGCTAAGATATCCAATGCTGGAGCAGCTTCGATTGTTGTGATTTGATTATTAATGTCATCAAAGATTTCAGGGCTGGTGAATAATAGTTTCCCAGAATTGATATTGAAAACCAATAAATTAGATGTTGTAGCAACAACAATTTTGTTTAAATATGTTGGAGGATGAATCAAATCAACAATTTCACCATCTAATTGGGTGTTAACAGTTAATTTTGTATGAAACTCAGTGGCAACTTTAAGACCAGTATTTCCCTTCTTATAAACAAAAATATGCTTCTTGGTACAAGCAATTAAGAATTCACCAAAGGTCAATAATTTATTGATTGTTTCACGTTCATCATCTGTATCTAATGTCAACAAATGCTGTAATTTACCTCTCTTATAAATTCCAATTTTGTTGCCAAATGAAGCATAAACGTGATGGAAGTGAGCAGCCAAGGCTGTGATTTTTGAATCAGTTTGTGATTGAGAAACAAATAATAGATGTAGGGTATTAGCATCATAAATTTGGAAAGAACGTCCAACACTTGTAACGATATAAAAAGTTGAACCTAAGGTACCAATTGTGAATGGAACATCATTGGAAACGTTACCAATAACTCTAAATGGTGAAAAAATCTTTGAAGCATGCTTCTTTTTGGAAACAGCAGAGGTTTCAGGTGAAGTAACTTTACGTCTCTTGACCTGTTCACTGGAAGTCATCTTTATATATGATTTGGGATGTCAAAGTTGAAAAGAGTTCTGAAGCTTCCTGTATATCAAAATTTGGTATAAATAAATTTTTCAGAGGTAAGCTGAACTTCCGGGTAAACGATGAGCTACAGATCTAAAAATTGATTAGCCACTCAGTGTTCATTTGAATAACATATGGAAGTAAACAATGGTGTATTGCTCTTTATTAGTGTGTTCTCAGTAACGTAGCAAAATTCAGGAGTCTATAACTCTTAAACTGGTAAAGATCAAAATTTGTTATGCTATTTTCCCAATTAGGAAATATTCCGTTTTGGGATATTTTTAAATGATTCTTTTTTTGTTGCGAGATATTTGATACAAGGCTCCCTGTTTCGCTGGATATAATCCCTGTATGGTGTATAACTGCTTTGTATAATACTATTCTGAATACATCCAAAGCTCCCTGGCCCAACTTCGAATCTTTCGAATTCTCAAATTTTGGTGGTTTGGCTGAAATCAAAAATTGTCCAACGTGTTTATCTATCCTATCCCACTATTCATTCAACATCAAAGACCAGATAATCTCCCAAAAGCGTCGATTCAAAATGGATACAAGTGACCACTCACTCACCCAACCCATCGACATCAAGGACTCTGCCAGTGAGCAGGTGAACCCTCCAGTCACCGCTCCAATCTCACCTTTGGTCTTGAGCAGCTTAAATTCAGCCTCAGCTTCGTTCCAAGAGGACAAGAAGAAGGCAATGGCTTCAATAGCCCCAATCTTGGAGGGCTTCACCCCAAAGACCTCGTCAAGTGACAACACCACCCAAGTCCAGCTACCTCCTCCAGCAATAGATGCTTCACTATCCAGCTCAAGTGGATCAAACAAGAGCTCAAGAACCCCGGCAAAGATTCAATTACCAAAGATTGGTAAGATTGGTGTTTGTGCGATGGATGCCAAAGTGTTGAGTAAACCTTGCAGACATATCCTTAACAGTTTGATCGAGCAGGGTGAATTCGAAACTGTCATCTTTGGTGATAAAGTCATCTTGGATGAATCTGTTGAAAATTGGCCAACTTGTGACTTCTTGATCAGTTTCTTCTCAAATGGGTTCCCATTGGATAAGGCTATCAAATATGTCAAATTGCGTAAACCATATATTATCAATGATCTAATGATGCAAAAGGTATTGTGGGATAGAAGATTGTGTCTTTGGTTATTGAATGCCAACAATGTTCCTACACCTGAAAGATTGGAAATCTCAAGAGATGGTGGTCCAAGAGTCGAGGAGGAATTAAAACAGAAACTAGCTGTAAGAGGTGTCACCTTGGATAAGAAGATTCCTGAACCAGAATGGAAGATGCTTGATGAAGATACCATTTGGGTTGATGGTAAGACAATGACAAAGCCATTTGTGGAAAAGCCTGTTGATGGTGAAGATCACAACGTTTACATCTATTATGCTAAGAAAGATGGTGGTGGTGGTAGAAGACTATTTAGAAAAGTTGGTAATAAATCTTCTGAATTCGATCCTAATCTGTCTTCTCCAAGAACTTCTGGTTCATACATTTATGAAAAGTTTATGGATACTGATAACTTTGAAGATGTTAAGGCTTATACTGTCGGTCCTGGATTTTGTCATGCTGAAACAAGAAAATCACCAGTGGTTGATGGGATTGTTAGAAGAAATACTCATGGTAAGGAAATCAGATACATTACTGAGTTATCAGAAGAAGAAAAGCAGATGGCAAAGGCAATTACTATTGGGTTTGAACAAGTTATTTGTGGGTTTGATCTACTAAGAGTTGGTGGTAAATCATATGTCATTGATGTTAATGGTTTTTCATTTGTCAAGGATAACACCGTTTATTATGATAACTGTTCAAAGATTTTGAGAGACATGTTTTTCCATGCCAAGAAGCTGAGAGATGTAACAAAGGCCTTTATTCCGCAATCTGCCACTGAAGAGAAGTCTCAGAAATGGCTCCTTAAGGGTTTAGTCACCATTGTTCGTCATGCAGATCGTACTCCAAAGCAAAAGTTCAAATACTCATTTAGATCTGAAATTTTCATCTCTTTATTGAAGGGACATAAGGAAGAAGTCATCATTAGAGAGGTTTCAGATTTGAAGATTGTCCTGAAAGCTATTAAGATTGCTCAAGAACAACAACTAGAAGATGCCACCAAATTGGATATTTTAGCCAATACTCTAGAAAAGAAGTTAGACTTTCCTGGTACTAAAATTCAATTGAAGCCAGTCATTGATTCTGAGACTAATGAAGTAGAAAAAGTTCAATTCATTTTAAAATGGGGTGGTGAAGCTACGCATTCTGCTCAATATCAAGCCAATGATCTTGGTGAACAAACTAGACAAGACTTAGGTCTTTTGAATAAGGCTTTATTAGATAACGTCAAGATATATTCATCTTCTGAAAGAAGAGTGTTGGTATCTGCTAATCTTTGGGCAAGAGCACTTCTTGATACCCCAGAAGAAACACCAGGTGCTATCAAAATTAGAAAAGATTTGTTGGATGATAGTAACGCTGCTAAGGATTTGATGGATAAGGTCAAGAAACAATTGAAACCATTACTAAGAGAAGGTAAAGAAGCTCCTCCACAGTTTACATGGCCTACAAAGATGCCTCAACCATATTTTGTCATCAAAAGAGTTGTCGAACTGATGAACTACCATCAAAAGATTATGGAATATCATGTGAGTAATGATAATGTTGGTAAGATGCAAGTTGAGTGGTGTTCTGGTGAAGATCCAGACTTATTTATTGAAAGATGGAGTAAGTTGTTCAGAGAGTTCATCTCTGTTGATAAGGTGGATCCATCAAAGATCTCTGAATTATATGATACCATGAAATTTGATGCTTTGCATAATAGAGAGTTCTTGGAGAAGATTTTCAGTCCAGTTAGTGAGATTTCAAAACCTTCAAACTCTCTAATCATTGATGAATATCCTGAACATCTAAAGCTATTCAAACAAACTGTGCACAACAACAGTAGAAGTGAAAGAAGTGACAGTGTTGGTAAGGGAAGTCGTCATTCATATTTGTTTGATGACGAGATCTTCAAATATCTAAGAGAACTGTACAAGTTGTCACAAGTCTTGTTTGATTTTATCTGCCCTCAAGAGTATGGTATTACTGAGAGTGAAAAACTAGAAATTGGTTTATTGACATCAGTTCCATTAGCCAAAAACATTATTAATGATTTGAATGAGATGATTTCAAATGATAAACCTGGTGTTGTTGCATATTTCACAAAGGAAAGTCATATGTATACCTTGTTGAACATCCTTTATGAAAGTAACATCCAGTTCTATGTTAATAGAAATGATTTACCAGAATTGGATTATTTATCTCAAATCGTTTTTGAGCTTTATGAAGATAGTGCTAGCGATAACCACTCAATCAGATTCAAATTATCACCAGGTTGTCATACTCAAGATCCATTAGATGTTGAATTGGATGAAAAGCATTATATTTCTTGTATTCCAAAGATTAGCTTGACCAAACATTTGGACTTTGATTTAGTCACTCAAAGATTGAAATCAAAATTCAAAAAAGTCTCATTACCAAAGAAATTCACAGCTGTCAATATCTCAAGTCCTTTGTTATCTGATCCAAAATAGACGTTTGTTTGTTAATTTGTGTTGATCCCATTGTTGAACTCTTTTGAAAGAGTGTGTACATTTTCTTATTTATAAATTGACTGTTTTGAAAACCATTTATCATGATTGTAGACCTTTGCGATAAATATGATCTACTTATTTGATAAAGTCATAAAAGCAATGAATTGAGTAAAAAAAATCTAATTTAATGATGTGAAAAGGACAATAAGATATGTGAAAAGATGTAATTTTTTATTATATAAATAATTTTATAGGGATTTAACTTGTTGTTATTGATCACTGTTATAGTGTAGATAATGAGTTGAAAAGTACTGAGATACTTTCACCATAATGATCACGACGGATACATTCAGCAAATATACCAGAAACATCAATGGAAACCAACTTGGAGCATTTCTTCTTTTCTTCACTTAATGGATAAGTGTTGGTAACCACTATTTGATCAATGTATTTACAATTTTCCAACTGTTCTAAACAATCATCAATGAATAAACCATGAGTGGCAATGATATAAACCCTCTTAGCACCACAGTTCAATCTACAATGTTCAGCAGCAGCAATGAATGAACCTGGTCTGTCGATCATATCATCCAATATGATGGCGGATTTTCCTTGGACGTTACCAACCAATGTAATCAATTTTTCTTGTTTCAAATAAGCTGGTTCTTCTTCTTCATCTGAATCAGCAACATCATAAGTACCACCAAGAGCATAACTAGCAGGATCAATGTCACCACTTACCACTGATGAATCATCATCAATAGCTGAATCATCATTATTATGGGTGCTGTTGAGGTTACTGTTGGTGCTGGTACTACTTTCAACGTAGTCATCATCAACAACGTGACCTTGAACCACTCTGGCAGTTTGTAACCCATTTGAAAGAATGATATTTTCCTCTTCATCTTCATTATCATCACTGTCACCACCAGTGTTTGAAATCATTGGTCTACGACGACTCATACTTTGCTTTCTTTGTTTCAATTGAGCCTTTGTCTTATTTTGTGAATAGATATCGGCAGTTCTTCTTCTATCTGTATGAATCATGGCAAAGTTTATCTTTAATGAATCAGCTAAAGCAGTGACTCTCTTTGTACCACCTGGGTTTTTAGATACAACAACGGCATTCTTGAAGTCAGCAACATTTTCTTTGATCCAATTAGCTAAACTTGGAGCAGCGTATAAGTTATCCACCGGTTTTGAAAAGAAACCTTGCATTTGAGAAGCGTGTAAATCCATAGAGATAACATGATCAGCACCAGCCATGATTAAAAGATTAGCCAACATTCTAGCAGTAATGGCTCCTCTGTGTTTCTTCATCTTAGATTGCTTGGAATATGGAAATTGTGGAATCACAGCGGTAATCTTTTTAGCAGAACCACCTCTACAGGCAGACACTAAAATCAATAGTTCCATTATATGATCATTTATATCTGTTGAACCACTTTGAATGACATAGACATCTTCATCACGAACACTGACACCGATTTGAACAGAAGTTTCACCATTGGAGAATTTCTTCAATGTACAAGGAGCAGCTTCCACACCTAACTTGTTACAAATGGCTTGACCCAATTCAGGATGTGAGTTACCAACAAAGACTTTACACTTACGCATGCTTGTATTATCTGATAATGTGGAGATTGGAGAGATTTGAGAAGGTGTTTGTGCTGAACTTGATGAAAGGCTGCTTGAGTTGTTGAGTGAACCAGACGGAGGATAAGCACTAACAGGGTTGAAGATAGAAGAAGTCAGCTTGAAGAAACAATGAATTTAATAATGAAAGATCCTGGCTTTGAAGATGAAGTTAATACGTCTCTTTTTTGATGACAGAGAGAGCGTTGATTCTTTGCTTTTTGTCCTTTTTTTTGCTCTAGACCAATTTAAGGAATAAGAGTATCTGAATATGATAAGAAGTCAAAGAAAACAGCAGTTATGAACCGTATTAATCCAAGTGAATATAGAGAATATTGAGAAAAGGAATCCCTTTTAACGAAAAAAGCAGAAATTTTTGGTCTTTTTTATAAAAAAAAATTTCTTGGGAAAAAAAAAAAAAAAAAAAAAACTGAAAGTTGAAATTACCCTCCCGGAGGAAAAGTAGTATAGCGAAAATGAAAATGATAAGGAGATACGTTTATCACCACCGGACATATCCCCAGATATTGCAAAACTTTGAACTCGGGATACTACCATTTGTAACTTGTTGCCAATTTGCATGTGTTTTTATGTTTTTATGTTTTTAATAAAATTAGAATGTTAAGACTTAAGTTATATATAGAGAGTCACTTATTCGTATCTTGCAATCATCTCCAAAAGGTCAATGCATCTTTCAGAGTAACCATATTCATTGTCATACCAAGACAAGATCTTATAGTATGATCCATCTTCCTCTTCATCAGGGTATTCAATCTTGGTGATACTGTTCAAGTCCACGATACCTGATCTGGAATCACTGACAAAATCAGTAGACACATTGTATTCATCAGTGTAACCTAATATACCAGCTAATGGACCCTCTGTAGAGGCCTTTTTAATTTGATTAACCAAGTCTTCTTTTGTGATCAAAGTATTGAACTTCACAGTCAAATCACACAATGAAACATTGTTGGTTGGGACTCTAACAGAGAGACCGTTAATCTTGTTCTTTAATTCAGGAATGACTTTATCAATGGCCTTCATGGCACCTGTTGTTGATGGAATCAAATTATTTGTAATGGATCTACCCAATCTGTAATCCTTCTTTGAGGAACCATCGTGTAAATTTTGGGAAGCAGTGTATGAATGAATTGTGGTGATCATTGATTTATCAATACCAAATGGTAATAATGCCTTTAATAATGGAGCCAAACAATTTGTGGTACAAGAGGCATTTGAAATCATTGGTTGACCTTTATAGGTATCATTGTTAACACCCATGACAAACATTGGTAAATCTTTTGAAGGAGCAGTGATGATAACCTTCTTAATATTGTTCTTTAAATGAACAGAAGCCTTGGCCTCTGTAGTGAATAACCCAGTGGATTCAATAATGTAGTTGACTTCTTCTGGCCATTGAATCAAATCAGGGTTGTATTCTCTTAAAAGTTTGATTTTTTGATCTTGTACGTATAAATATTCATCATCAAAGGAAGTCTTACCCTTGAATTTACCATGGATGGAATCATATTTGAATAGATAGTTTAGTTGTTCAGGAGCAGTGGATGGATTATTGATGGCCAAGATTCTAATCTTCTTTTGAGGATTTGAAAGGATGGCACGTAAAGTAAGTCTACCGATTCTACCAAACCCGTTGATGGCGACGTTGATTGGTTCTTGTTCAGACATTTGATGGTTTATATGATAACTGTTTTGGATAGTCAGCGACTGAAGAAAGAGAAGAGGAGAATATAAAAGAGAGAGAGATCCTTAGAACTGGACCTACAGATAAATCAACAAGGGAAAGCTGCCCTCTTTATAGTAAGTATATTCACAGCCTTCCCGGCCCTCCAGGTCAAACTTCACGAATAGAATGCGACCCATTGCAAATTTAAAGGCACGTATGCCTTCCTCCATTCACCAATCTTCCCAGCCATTTCACTTTTCCTGGAGAAGGCTCTCGGGGGCTCGGGGAGAGCAGGATGTGGGGTGCAGAGAGGGCCCCGAGACGCTCCGGCTGCCGGTTTCTCGCGGAAGCAATTTTCATGATGATATTGGTGTACAAGGCAACTCATGTTGGAGCTATTGGGTAATGATATTGGAGCAAGAGAAGTACAGTACATGTAAGTGATGTATAACTAACTGTAAGGTGTCTTTGTGAGAGTTCAGGCTAGTAAATAAACAAAAATTGAGTTCAATAATGGAAAATTTTGAAATATTGTAAACCTTTAACCAACCTCTAAATTCTACAGTAGATATAGCAACTCTCTTCAGAAAGAAAAAGGATATGAATTTTCCCAAATACTGCAATTCTACTCACTAATCAGATTAGCAGCCTTTCTGACAAACAGCATCCTTCAACTCAGAACTTACCAGCGTTTTGTTTGATATCATTAACTCATTTTTAACAAATCTTGTATAAGAGGGGTCTTTTGGGGTCTACGCGTAGGCAAAACATCCTAACACCTCAGTTTCTTAATACCGATGAGTAGGCTAAAATCCCACAATAGCATTGAAGAATTTGAGTTTTGAACCCCTTATGAGAACAATAGCGCATCAAACGTACATTGTTTGATTTTGTGGAGATGTACAATGTAATAATGTAATAATGATGTATCCTACAAGACAAGTAAACGTTGAAATTAACATTATTTATTGATGAGCTAATATGAAAGAAGATCCATCTAAATTATAAAAAGCAAAATTGTAACACACATTGCAAACCATTATAATCAAATCAATCTTTCAATCAGGCCTTTAACTTCTTGTTCAAACAACATATAGTATTTGTTGTTATAAGGATGATCATCACTCAATCTTTCCTCCTTCAAAAATTTGTTAATTTGTAATTTGATTCTCTCTAATTCATGTAACTTATATGAATCATCAATCATCGAGTTGTTATTGCTGGAAGTCATACCCATGCTATCGTTTGTATTCAAAATAGTATTGTTGAGATTGGTGAGATTTGTTTGATTCAAGTATGATAATTGATTCATTGATGGTCCTCCCATCATGGTTAAAGAACCAATATTCATGTTTGATGGGATATTCTTGTTGTTGTTGTTATTGTTGTTGCTATTGTTATTACTGTTATTGTTGTTATTACCATTGTTATTAGTGGCATTCCCAAAATTATAAAACTCTTCATCAATACCATTAAAATTGAATTGATCAGAAGTATAAGTATTATTCCCATTATTCCCATTATTACCAGCATTGGCATTTGAGGCAATTGCTGCTGTATTGTTGGCAGAACTGGTATTCCCACTAGATGCTAAATCCATCTCTGTACTATTAGGATTGTACTTGTTCAAAATCTCATGGAATGACAAAATTGGGACATTAGAAGCACCAGCTGCCCTCATTGTTCTTGGTGCAATTTGAGCACATGATGTAGTCAGTGTTTGAATAGATCCATTACCATTCATTACAGGTGAACCAGTAGATGATGGTGATGAATTATAATCCTGTTGAGCTTGCAGCTGTTGTTGCTGGTTCTGCTGCTGTTGAATTTGATTATTTATCTGAACATGATCATTATTATCATTATTATTATTATCCCCACCAATATTAACAAGGTTTTGAGGCTTAAACATCTTTGGCTTTGGAATAACTTGTTCAGCGTTATAGTTGTTCAATTCTAACAATGGACCATTAGGATTATTTGAATTACCATTCTTTAAATATTTCAATCTTAGAATTTGAAATAAATATCTCATCAAAGTGAAACAATTCTTGAAGATTGATCTTTTCTTGTTATCAAATTTGATAAAGATCAAATCAATAGATTTATCTAAAAGATAATATCTTATATCATTCTTCAAATCGTAATCAACATTCTTCTCTAGATCTGAAATCAAGTTGATCAATATCAGAATGATTGAATCAAATGGTATATTATTTCTGATTTCCCAATTGAAACAGTTATAAACATCATTTGAATTATTTCTCAAGAATTCATAAAGATAATGTAATGAAGCAGGAATCAAATTTTGTGATAAATCATCAAATGTATAAATCAAACCTAATGAATTGGTTTGATCTGGGTTATTGTGACTAGTGATAACGTTTCTAAGTAAGTAGTCAATATTGAACTTGAGTGATGATTGTTGATCATCAGAGGTAACAGCAGAATCCTTCCCATTACCATTATTATTATTATGATTCTCAATAGTGGCAGTCATATTGATTGGGTTTGAAGAATTATTGATCATTTGATTATAACTGATTTGGAACAAATGAGATGACTCTTGTTCAATATGATTTGATAAAACGATTTTCTTTTGTAACAATAATATAGCTCTATCACAATAAGAATTCAAAATAAATTTAGCCCAACTTATGAAATTTCTTTCATCAAATGTTAGATTTCTAATATTACCAATATTTGATAAGTTTAGTATGGATGCATTGCAACTGATGTAAAGATCATTAATCTTTCTCTTGATGATTTCAATTTCATCAAATGGTAATGGTGAAATACTATAGATGAATCTAGTCAGTTCATTCAATATTAATGCAAATCTAAATTTACCATTTAGGAAACAAGTTTCAAAATGCAGAATATTATTGATGAACTCAATCGGTAATGAAGTATCAAATTCATCTAATTTGATCAATGGAGTACAAAGATTATTCAAAGAAGTCATTGAATCAAGATAAAAGATTTGCCACCAAAGTAATCTCTTCAACTGTACCAAACTTGGATCGACGATATTATGATATGAAGTTGGATCTCTATGCAAATTAATGGTTTGTGAGATTCTTACCAATATGGCAACATCTGTAATTGGAGGGTTCTCCAAAGTACTCAACAATATAACGGCACTTTGTAAAACTCTTAAAGAATATTTCGAAGGATAATTGATCAATTTCAAAACATCTCTTGCTGTATCCAAGTATTTATGGATTTCATTACTCAGTTCATATTTAGTTATTTCATCATAACTGAATTCAAAACATTCAGCCTTTGAAGCAGCATATAAGATTGGAAATAATAAACTCAAAAACTCTAATCGGTTTGGATGTTTGTTTTCCCAGAAAAGATCATGATGAGCCAGAAATTCATTGATATCAATTATTGGTAAGATTGGATGGATTGTTGATATATATCTCTTAGCAAGACCATAAGATCTTTCCTTTGTTGGTAATCTCATAAAGATTTCTTCTTCTTCAGAACGATTAGAATGCGAGTGTGAATGTGAATGTGGATTTGATTGTGATTGTTGAATAGAAGTTGATATATTACTATTCTGAAGGTTGTTATGATAATGATTACTATGCTGTTGTGATTGATGGTTGCTCATTCCTCTGACCGAATTATAATTCTGTTGTTGTTGTTGCTGTTGTTGTTGCTGTTGTTGAATGATGGGCTGTTGTAAGTTATATTGGAACTGTTGTTGATTAGGTTGATGCTGTGTGGTAAATGATCCAAGACCGTTTATGCTGCTGATGTTGTGGTTGTTGTTATTGCTGTTTGAATTGTTATTTCCAGAGGAGTTACCAGGAACATTGATCAATAAAGATGAATGTTGTTGGAAATCTGGAATGATGAAACTAAATTGATCAAATGCTAGTCCATTATTACTGGTTGATGTGTTGATTGAACTATTACTGTTGATGTTTGATGGAGTGAAGTTGGTATTGTAAGATGAAGATATGCTTGTTGATTTCTTATCACTTCCATTCCCTCTTTGTGCAACAGGAGAATCTGGCATTTCAGTATCATTAATATTATCATTAGATTCTTCGTCATCTTCACTGATGACATGATTAGTAGCAGAAGCAAATTTATGAGATGGGCTCAAGGTTTGAGGATTATGATGTAACTTTGGAGGTGATAAACTTTCAATACTATCAGAATCACTGAAAGTTAGATTGTTATTGCCATCAAGACTGGCAAGAGCAGATGATACAATGTGCGGGTTTATAGCGGTATCAATGGTTGGATCTGTGGCTGTGCTTATGATAGGAGATGTTGATGATGTTGTTGTTGTGGTGGTAGTACTGTTATTAATATTGTTATTACTAATCTTTGAGATCTTAGCATTTGATGAAGCGTTTGCCCTTGGTTTCCTCTCCTTCTTGACTTTAACAACCGGGGCGGGAGTAACAGAGGAGACATCTGTTGATATATCAGCAAGATCTAAACCATCTATAGGTGTTCCTTCAAGGCTGGCGGAAGTTGATGAGGCTGTTGCGATATGGCTAACAATGTTCTTTGCCTTTGCCATGTATTTCTTCAATTCCTTCTTCTTTGCCAGGTCAGCCTCCTTGTCCAAATCCTTCACCTTCTTTCCCCTAGAGACCCTGTCGTTCACAAAGTACTTGCAATCCAGTGCATTCTTCAAACAGTTTGAGCAGGCGGGATGTTCTCTTGAGCATTTGACCTTTCTTTGATGGCATGGCACACACGAGTGGATCTTTCTCTGGCGCACCTTCTGAATCTTGTACACCTTCCCGTCGCCCATGACAAGGGCGTTTTGGTCTTTCATGGGCACCAGCTTGTCCTCTGGAGAGACCATCGTGGCAACAGTGGATGGCGTGTCAAGGTCTTTAGAAACACACATTTTTGAAGTAGGTCCTTTTGCCGTTGGTGGTGCTAGATTTGTATGGGATGAGGGAGGGGCAGAGAATGTGTTGTTGATGTGAATGTCGTGGATGTGTTAAAGAGTTGCAATGTTGCAGTGGATATTGAGATGAGAATAGTCCAAAGCTTTCCTTTTAGAATCAAAGTAGGCTGCCTTTTTCTCTGGAAAGAAGTTGTAAATTTTTGGTATTTTTGTTTGTTTTTTAGGTCTTTCTGAAATTCTTTTTTTTTGATTTTTCCCTTCAAAAAAATTGGTGGTGGAGTCCTATTTGGCGCTGTGTGCAGGCCTTTAGGAAGGTGAGATTGAATACTACGGCAAGGGGAGTTTGACAGGCTTGTAGAGCAAAGCGAGCTGGTTACAATGGTACCTTTTAATGACAAGATTACACAAGTTTATGACGGTCCAGGGTCGGCACGTTGCTTGTAGGTGCTAACCCTAAACTCGGACTCTTCTCCTAAAATTTATGGCAATTTGCTTCCAAGAAGCGGTTTGGAAATTGGGATGCGATGAAGAAAGATCAGAATTGTAAGCATAGACAAAGACAGGTATGATTTGGTAGTATTATGCGAAAGGATTACTCAGCTTTGCCCTCTCCAGAACTGCGACAAGATCGGACTCGGGTTGTCTCTATACAAATCCTGATTCCTTGCCCAACAGGCTTGATTTTTCCGTTTTGTGGAGCTGCTCTGGCCAAACTGCAAAATGGATATAGGAACATTTTTTTTTTCGGTTTTCGGTTTTCGAGATTTTTAATTTTTGAGTTAACCCCGAGTCTCCGAAGTTCGGGGCGGAGATAACATGGTGTCCGGATGGTGGAAGAATAAACTTGACCTTTGCGACCTGTAATCTCGCTATAGTATTGATTGAACCATTGTCTCTTTTCGATTGTTAGTAAGTGGCTTGTGTGTTTTTGTTAATTTGAAATATGCCAGCTAGAGGCAGGCCAAAACCAATCCTGGCTTGTTCCAGGTGCAGAATCATCAAGAAAAGGGTATGTTCTTTGAATTCCGTGATCTTCTTTCCTTTACACTGACTCTAGGGGTACTTATCGAATCCTTATTGTTGAGGGTTAAAGCCACCTTCATCTCACCTAAGACATATTGAGCTTGACTATATACTAATACTGAGTTGTGATATAGTGCGATAGAAAATTACCTGATTGCTCAAGTTGTCTCAAAGCTGGTGTTCAATGTCAAAGCTATCAAAAGATCGATGAAAAGCACCCACATGATAAGGGAACAGCTCCAGTCATTCCTCCAAGAAGCATTAGACTGTATTTACAGCAGAAATTACTCAAGACTTGTAAAGATTCTGAATCTCTTGGTATAAATTCAACAATGCTTTTGAAATCTTGTTCAACTTCAGCATCATCTCCCAATAGTTTCAAAAATAATAAGGTTGGTTTCGACGGTAACAACAATAATACCACAACCAAGTCATCAATATTGAATGGTAAATCAATGTCTCTGAATGGGAAAACTCTATTACCAAAATTCATTTTTGTTAGTTCAAGTTTACCATATCAAGTTAATCATTCAACAAATAATAATAATATCCATACTTCAATCAATGGGTCAAATTTCAGTAACAGCAGCAGTAATAACAACAACAACAACAACAACAACAATAGCAATGCAAGTGGATCCAAATCTTTGTTGGATAAAATCAATGATATCCCATCAGATGTTTCGAATCATTTGGTGTCAATATTTGAAAGTAGAATCAATAATCAATTCCCCATCTTGATGGAAAATGAAGCATCAACAATATTAGAAAGAATTAAACTTCAAGATCATGATGATCGTTCTTCAAATTACTATTCAAAAAACGATAACAAAGAATTGAACAATAGATTCGTTATAGATCTTTTGATAATTACCTTGGTTTATTGCTTAACTGCTACCACTGCCACTATTGAGTTCAAGAAGAAATCTTTTGAATTCCATTCAAATTTATATTTATCACTTTTAGCAGAATTAGATACCAATTCTTTAGGTATATCAATAAGTGATACAAATGATAAGACTGATGCCTTAAAGATCCTATTGTTAATGACTCTTTATACAAGAATGACACCAAATTTCACAAATTTAGAATTACTTAATGGAATTTGTTATAGGATTTGTATGGATCTTCAATTATATAAGATTCAACCAAATGAAAGAAGAGAATTAACAAAATCTTCAAATCATGCAATCTTGTTACAAAGAACTTGTCTTTTATGGTCCTTTTTGGAGGTAGATATTGGAGTCAATATTTGTCATTTGCGTTCAAATCTATTACCTTTAAAATACGTTGAATATAAATTGGATAGTATTTTTAATATTAATGATGAAGCAATAATGTTGAAGTATTTTAATGCCTTGGTGGTTTGGAAACATAGAAGTTTTGAAGAAGAAATTTCTGAATTGAATAATGAAACTTCAAATCCTTCATCTTCTAGATTTTCATTATCGTCATTGGAAGAGAGAGTTATAGAAATTGAAGATAGGATTTATAAATGGAAGCAATTTGTCTTTGAGAATGCAGATTCAAACAACAAGGCTAATCCAACAATGGCAAAAGAAATGAAATATTTTGTTGATATTGGTTCGAATGTTCTTATGGTATTTCTTCATAGACCTTCAAGTTATAATAATAATAGTACAAATATACCCACTCATAAGAATATTTGGAAATTGTTGAATTGTTCAGTTAAAGTAGCAAAGGGATATGAATTACAACAACATTTAGGTTATGGCTGTATCAAATATTGTTGGATGCCAACACATCATTCTTTCATGGCAGCTTTATGTTATATTTATAGTTTACAAGTGTTGATGAAGTTACAAAGTTATGGTTTAATCAATGCTGAAGAATCTGTTAGATTGACAAGAGAAAGTTTACAAAGTGATATTGATTGCTTCATAACGACTTTTGAAACATTATCACATGGTTGGGATAAGGCAAAGAATTGTATTGATACTTTTGAGAAGTTGATCAATCCAATAATGAAGGGGTTCTTCAATGATAATGATGAAGTTGAGAATGATGATTGTGACTTATCTAACAACAACAACCTCAATACTATATCAATCAATCAAAATATGGGGCCAACAAATCATGAAAATGAAAACGAACACTCGTCATCATTTAATGGTAGTAATAATCTGTTATTGGATCAACAGAGGTTTGTCGATTCTGAATTCCAATTGATGTTTCATACACCGGTACCCAGTCACAACACCAACAATAACGTCAACAATATTGTCAACAGCAATAACAACAACAACAACAACAACAATCATGTTGGCCAGAATTATTCGTTGGATACAGCTAGTTATAATACCCCAAATGGTATGACATCAGATCAGTTGGAATTGAATAACTTAACAACCACAGCTGGCAATTCTTTGAATGAATGGGGGTATATTGATTTCACAGAATTTAATGAAATGTTTTAGGCTGGGCTTCCAGTCGGCTTTTATAGAAATCCTATTTTTTAACACTTAAGAAGCGTGTAAGGGATATGGTTAAAAGAGTGCAATATACTATAAATAACACTAAAATTCTAATAGAAGTCCCTTATATAAATATAAATGGTTTTTTAGTTTCATCATTGAGAAAGTTGGCATCTTTAAGAGCTCCTGTCTCCCCTGTACCCCCAAGCGAGCACCGAGAAAAAGTGGACAGAAAATCTCACGAAGGGGTGTACAGACCAGACCTCAAAATTACATCCAACCAAACACAAAATGACTATGAAGTGAATGAAGTTATTGATGATTTGGGATTACTAAGTTCTAACCATATAATAGACCTTTAATATATGATACTCCAGAAGGGACTATTGTTATTATGATCGTTGGTAAGATTATAAGTCTAGTGCTCAACGGTATGGGGTACAATGGGCGGAAGCACTTAGGTCATATTATAACAAATACATATATTAATGGTTGAGGTCAAGTTAAGTAAAGTGCACACTAATCTCACATCCTTGCAAACTATCAAATTAGATCGAATTATAAGACATATATCAGCTTCAATTCAGGCCGGAGCATAACCAGCATTGATTTCCACTCCTGGCATCTTTCCCTTAAGGAATTCATCAGCCATTTCTTCCATCTTTACCCATTCAACACCTTCATGAGAGTTGATGAAATCGATCAAACGTTGATGCATCTTTATAACGTGTGGTTTCCCACTGACATCAGGATGGATTGACATAGGGAAGACGAATGAATCACATGTCTCGTAGTAATAAGTGAATTGATCTTTCCACATCTGTTCAACAACCTGAGTGGCAACAAAACCAGTACCTGGACCAACAGAGTTCATTGGAGGCCAATCATCTAGATTCCAAGAGGCTGGGACTTCCACAATGGATGAATTCACCAATTTACCCATCATTGGTTTCATCCAATGACTTGCCTCTAAATCGTAATCAGTAGGAACCAAGTCAAAGTTTGAATATGGAAGGAAATGCATTTGACAGTCATGATACATGAATGAATGATCATAAACAATACCAAACTCTTCTAATACCTTGACGGTATGTTGATTTGTAGCCCATGAAGGAGCAGTAAAACCCTTTGGTTTCTTTCCAGTGAATTTTGTCATTTCATCAATACATCTCTTTATGACATCGACATGTTGTTCGTAGTTGAGACCAGAGAATGATTCGTGAGTGAAACCATGTAATCCAAACTCATGACCAGCATCTCTTATTTTGACAACAGAGGAGGCAAATGTTAATAATGAATGGATTGGCGTGAAGAAGGTGGCCTTGATAGCGTTCTTTTCAAACAGGGCCAATAGCCTGTCTATCCCAGTTGTCCCAGCAAAGATCCCCCTCGAGATCTCAGTCGAGTTGATCTCGACACTGCTGTCCATCAAGTTCAAGGGGTTGGAGACTGCATCGACATCAACACCATATCCAACTAGCACTCGTTTAACCATCTTGATTTTGTCTTTCTTTGAAATTGTGGAGGCTCACAGGATTAATACCACCAACTACCACCAACATCACCAACAACGACAAGGTGCTATGAGATACCTTTTATAGGAGATGTGTATCATCCATGTCCAGCTGGGTATCTGATAAGCTGTGCACCCTTGGTTGTAATTTGTAAATGATGGAGGATGTCGCTGTTGTCGCAGGAAGTGCCATTTGCGCTCTGTGGTAAATACTGGCAAGTGTGGTTACTACTTAAGGAAGCGAACAGGTCCCCCTGAAGAAATGAATATCAATTCTATCTATTTTATCATTACCCCGTCAAGAAGTCAAGAAGTCAAGAATGAAGCAAATCAAGTGCTCTGGAACACCCTATGAAGTAAGTCCATCCTCACCATCTTGCTCATCAATTGCTTGAAAGCCTGAACTCTTGAACTCTTGAGCTCTTGAACTAACAGACTTAATCATTTACTTGTCAAAAGATTGGATATCAACATGGTCAATTAGGAAGAGATGAAGTTGTTGGCTCAATCAACTTCTACAAACAATATTTTGTGCAAACGTCTCAATTACAATGGCAACAGGTTGTGTTGGTTGTCGATAAGTTCTTACCTTTCCTCAATGCTAAATGTCCTGAATTCTTACAAGAAATGCAAGGGATTGCTGATGGTGCTGGTTTGTCATTAAGAGATATCATTGCATTGAACATCAGAACTGAAATCGCGTTTGGTTTATTCAAACCTGAGGTGGAGACTGATGGTTGTACATCAATTGGTTACTTTCCTCCATCATCTTCTTCTTCAAACTCAGACCATTCTGTTTATTTGGGTCAAAATTGGGATTGGAAACCATTACAGGAACAACATTTGTTGATCCTTACCATTGAACCGATTGACAAGGACTTACCAAAGATCAAGATGATCACTGAAGGTGGAATCATTGGAAAGATTGGATATAATGAACATGGTGTTGGCGTTCTTTTGAATGCAATCAAGGCAACAGGTGTCAATCATAACAAATGGCCTATTCACTTAGCATTACGTAAAGCTTTAAATTCCAAGACTGCTACTGAAGCTATTGAATTATTGACTTTGGAAGGTTGTGCATCTGCTGGGAATATAGTGTTTGGATCTCCTGAAAGATTGGCCACTGTTGAGTTTTCATGTGAGGATTCCATTATTATTGATCCTCAACCAAATGGATATCTTGCTCATAGTAATCATTATTTGAGAAATCATTCCAATACTGTCAAGGAACAACCAGTGGCTCAAGAAACTGTTTTAAGATATGAAAGAGCTATTGAATTGACTACAAATCTGATTGATTTGGAAGCTGGTGATGTTGAAAGACAGATTATTAACAAAGTATTCACAGATACTAAGAATTCACCTTGTGCCATCTGTCGTGTTTCTGGAGATGGTAACGTTTCTGGATCAGTCACACTCTTTTCCATTTGTATGGATCTTACAAAGAAGACATCGATTGTATCTATTGGGATTCCAACATCACCAACACATGTTACAGAATTTTCATTTTGAAAGCGGTATGTACTAGTATAGTAATTAACTGATCTGTTATAATTACAGCTCAAAACACTAGATAGGAACATCAACAACATGTTAAAAATATACATGTTCAACGAATATGATCTGAAAACTGAAATCCTCGTAGATTAGACCATCCACGTTACTCAGTCTCTCTCTGTATCACATATGCTCTTACAATGTCTGATCTATCAGAAGTCCTACTGTTTGAATTTGTGCAATCCCCTGAAATTGATGGAAGATCATTCTCATACTTTAGCTATTAGCGCTCCTCGAAGACTGGATCTTTGGATGTTGAACACCACGATACCACCAAGAGTGATAAGACCGTCATGAAGTGGTGATTGTGGTGATAAGATAAGCTGTAAACTCAGCAAGTCTACCAGTCTACAAGTAGCCATCCTCAGCACCATAGTAATGTTGAAATGTCAAAACAATCTCTCTGTTGTGCTGCCATTGTGTCAGTCAAGGGAAACAGGCGGGTCTGGGACAATCTGCGCACCAGCCAAAGCGACAGAGCTTATCACATTATCACATTATCACAGCGAATGGCTGAAGAGATGAAGAGATGAAGAGATGAATACGAACATATCTGGTATATAAACACACCAATCGCATGCCAATATTGCACCCTCTTCATTACAACAATCAACAAGAAGTAATACTGCCAAAAATGCTCAAGCTAGGTAAATTCCCTGAACTTCGTTACAACAACCCATACTGGCACAATGTCATCTCTGGGTGTATATTGGCTGCTACATCTGGTCTATACGTTGCCCTAAATCTATTAGGATCCGGTGGTGGGAGACCTGACTCCAACTCTGTTACTCAAAAGGCCAATGCCATCTTGTGTGCCATCTGGTTCATTTCGTCGCTGTTTGGTGGTACCATCATCAACATCCTAGGTCTGAAGGCCACAGGTTGTGTGGGTGTCATGTGCTATATGATTTATGTTGGATCCTTCTACTTCTTTGACCGTCATGGGAAGCCTGCCTTTGCCTATGTTGGAGGGATCCTAGATGGCTTTGGAGCTGCCTGTGTCTTTGGTGTTGCTGGTTATGTCTCATTGGGATATCCTGAAGAGAGTGAAAAGGGTAACTACATTGCCATGAGTTACAACATCCAGAGTATTGGAAGTATCATTGGTGGACTCATCACCATTGGCTGCGACCACACCATCTCAGCCTCGACTGGTGTTCCTCAAGGTGTCTACATTGGTATTCTCTCCATTATGGGTGCGGTTGCCATTTTGAGTGTTTTCATCCAACCTCCACACAAGTTGAGAAGAGATGATGGATCTGCTGTTGGGTTACCAAACACCTTCACTGCCATGGATAACGTTAAAGGAATCTTGAAAACCTTGAAGGACAAGAGAATCCTATTGTTGATCCCATCAATGTTCCCATCTGAATGTTATCTAGTCTATGGCGGTACTCTTAACGCTTACAGAAACAACTTAAGAACAAGAACAATCAACTCTCTTTGCTCTGCAATCATTCAAATCCCATTCGGTTTACTCTTCAAATACTTGATGGATAATGAAAAATGGTCAAGAAAGAAGAGAGCTTGGATTGGTATCACTTATGTTGGTATCCCAACAATTGCAGCTTGGGTTTGGGAAATTGTTCGTTCTTCTAAATATGATATGCACAATGCACCAACTGCTCTTGATTTTACTGAACCTGATTTTGCTGCAATCTTTATTCTTTTTGTCTTATTATGGACTTCTTGTTCATTATATCAATATCTAATCTCTTATTTCTTGGGAACTTTCTCCAACGATCCAGTCAATGGTGCTCATGGGTTAGGTACCGCAAAGGCATTCTTAGCTGCTGGTGAAGCTATTTGTTATGGGTTGATGTCAATGGGTACAATCCCATTCCAATACGTTGCTGGTGTCTGCTTTGCTCTTTATGTCTTGGGGTTGATTGGTATGATGATCTTGGCACAATATTATGTCGAAGATACTACATACTTCAAGGAGGAAAATGTCGTTATTCCAAATCATTTATTGGAAGAAAAGGAAGAAATCTTGGATTCAACAGGATCAAGAGATATTGAAAATGTTGAGGTTGAAATTGAACAGAAAGTTTAGTGAATTTATTAATATTGTTATGACTGTATTCAATATATACTTGACCAATGTACAGGATACATTGAAGGTCTTTTTGCTATTAATAATTATATAATACTCATCGTTCTAGTCTTTGATGTAGATATTGTATTATTATAAGTCTTGAATGAATTGGTAAACATTGTCAAGAAATTATCATGTAAAGATTGCGTATCTTTCCATCTCATTGAACATTTAGATAGTATAGACAAAACCTCTAATAACATTGGCATCTCACTTGTTATATCATCCTTAGTAAATTCTAACAGGGATATGCTAATGGAATAAATACCCTCTGCAGACAAAATATCAAACGCTGGTAACAATCCCAGCTCTTTGTTAACTAACATTGTAGCATCAGTACTACCATTTTCTTCAAAAAATGGACTCCAATTGTTGTTGAACCTCTTGATGTAGTGATCAATAAGAAATCTCATAGAGTCAACATACATTTGAGAATAATCCATCATTATTGACAATACATCCCGATCGTTCAAACGACATAAACATAGATAAATTGTTCTATTAAGGTAAAAGGTAACCATTGGTGATTGTAAATTTTGATTCTCTTTGAATCTCAATAATTTATTCATGAAATTTGTGCATATTTCAATAAGATTATGTGCAATATCAACTTTGAAATGAAGTTCTGATAATATTTGATTTTGTAAAAGAACAATCTGAATCAAATTATCATCAAATTTGGTGGAAAACGTCGTTTGACTGTTACTAAGAATAGGATTGATTATCATATCGGATAAGGATGGTGTGCGTCTAGCCACGCTTAATTCAGATTCAAAGACAAAGCAAATATAGATCATTTCTTCCCTAACATCTTGTTGAATATCTTCAATACAAACAGATTGGTTCATCTCTGATAATAGACAAGAACAGGTCCAGAAACTAGAGTACCAAGAGCTTACATCCATCTTGTTGCTCTGTAGATAATATAACGATAGCAGATAGGTGTTGATGACTGTATTTTCATCCACGACCACTGGAGAATACATTAGCTGTGCCAGTTCAAAGTATTCTGAAGATATATGATCTACTTTCGGGTCTTCCCAATAAAGGATTTCCAAAGCAATGGCACAACATATTGAGATTTGAAATATGATGGTGGGACTTAAGTCTGTGGTTGATTCAGTCATTTGATTCAAGGAATCTGAAAGTTTATCATGAAGAGATGGTAATAGATGTCCACATGGACCGCCTATCTTAAGAAAAAATTGAATCAAGGGCAACGTAATCTTAGATTTGAGAAGTGTCTTCTCATCACAAGTTGTAGTACTGTTGATTGACTTCAATTGAGTCAAAAAGTTCTGATATCGTAACTTCATATTGTTGCTTATTGGTTCAGAAGTGCTATTTGACGAGATATCTGGACTCACAGAAGTGTCAGTACTCGTTGCCAAAGAATCATTCCATAATTGAGTTGAATCCAACTTTGAATCTTCCTGGATCGATTCTGATATTATCCATTCAATCTTATCAATCAAATCACATAGCTTTCTTTTGGAAACAATTGAATCACCATCGACAATAAGACAATCTACCTTGCTCTTTTTGCAACTATCACAATCATCAATAGTTTGATTGCAAACAAGTCTTTTCTCTTGACACCTCAAGCAATTGGGCAATCTTTGAATTGCAGCATTCAATAGTGGATCAGATTCATTCATAATTGGTTAATTGATTAATTCATCAATGCTTCGAGCATGTAGTAAACTTTTGAGTCTTGAAAGATGTTATGTTCATTAACGTCAAAATAAGACTTCGGGCAAAGACTTTCAGAGGGTAGACCTAGCAAACCACCAACATACTTCAACAAGTCAATTACAGGCAGTTATATCCCTAATCTATTCTACCGCTATCTGACAGAAAATTTTAATTACCCGCTCTTGCAAAATAGTTACCCGGAGATAAAAATAGTATTACAAAAATACGCCTTTTTTCATTTTGATTATGCTCATCTGGTCAAATGGTAAAACCTGTTTGGGGAGTTCCTCAGCTCCATTTAGAGACCAGGTTCGAGTCTCTTCAGAATTTTTTTAAAAGGATATTTCATTATGATGACCAAATTCGATGTGAACAATCGCTTAGTTTCGACTATGATTAAAAAACGTTGCCTTCCTTCTGATACTTGAAATACAATTTTAAAACAATTTCTACTTTTTTTAACCATCACTATAAGTGGATCTTATTACCATGTATTAGTATAGTATAACTCGTCATGATCATATATTTTGAAGTTGTACTTTGTTTAAGTTCTGTTTTATTTATGAACTAGCCATATCTGAGCAATCAGGTAATAACGCATAACCAACCTAGCGTAGCATATATCAAACCAACTGGATATAAAGCCAAAAAAACTCTTCCTGGTAAGACACCACTAACTTTCAAGTTTGCACTAGCAGCGTATACTGACCAAGCCACAAAAATGACATATAATATCAATCTAACAAAGCTCCACTTTATGAATATCGAGGTGATCGACAACAACACCACTGGAAACATGGCATAACCAATTGTGGATAATGCACTAAAGAACGAGATAGTACCGCCAAGTAATTGAATGTTGATGGCAATGATAGCATAAGTTATCCATGTAATGGCAAAAACACTTGAGAATACTTGAGATGTATTGTTCAATGGTGACAAGATACCAAGAATAACACTGAATCCAAGAATGAATACCAATGGTCCCCATAAATCCCACTCCAACTTAGTCATTTGTGAATCATCAATGGCTTGACTGATATCTGTTTCTAAATCTTGTTCAATTTGATCGTAGTTGATACCTAAATTTATACCAGAGTTTCTTGCTGCCAGTAAAAGATTGTGCTGTTGAACCTTAGCTAGCTTTGATAATGAAGCAGGCCAGATGACACTGTATAATCTGACACCAATTGCTTTCAAATCTCTACGCAAGGTGTGCCAAACCGGTTCATCAAGAGTGTCACCTCCAGTGAACGAACGTTCTTTGACTTGATCATTCTTCAAAATAGGATTGAAAGATGAAGACAAATCAATGTTTGGCTTTGTGAAAGAGGTGAAGTTGAAGAATGATGAACTTGATGATGGTTGTGCAGCTTCTGGTGCTATATTGTTGGATGATGATGGTTGTTGTTGTTGTAAGGGCGTTGTATCCTTCACCTTTGGCAAGACGCCATCATCGGCTTCTATTAAATCTTCTTGCAGGTCAAAGTCATCAGCTTCTTCTGGATTAACAGCCACTGGCTTCCATTTGTTCTTATTCTTAGCCATTGAGTTTGATAATATGAGTCTATATTTGGATAGCCAGAAGAAATATCGTGAAGAGTGAACGGGATTTCAAAACATCGGTAGGTTTTTTTTTTTTAAAATCTTGGTTTGATACTATTCTAAAGTTACAAAGTTACTGGAATTCTGATGAGGAGATTTTTAGGCATAGAGGGACTATGATTGTCTTGGATATGAGAGTTAAAGCAAAGTGGCAAAATTTATAAACACGTGTTACAACATGATTGATCTGTGGGCTCATATATAGCGTGGTAGGCTGCGCTCCTATATATCAAATTCTTTCTAATACTGGACTACCTCCAGACACCATAAAGGACTGAAACCGTCCTTTTAGCAGAAACTCAATTGACGTACTAGTCAAGCAGCTACACCAGCGATTAAAGTTGTTACAAGTTTGATGAAGTCAATCATCCCGTTATGATAATCAATATATATATATATATTATATGCGTCGTATCACTTAGTATCCTTCTTGAAAGTCATTGTGTTTGTAACTGTGAATATATGGACCTGCCACGATATTCATTAAGTAGGCTTTTGAGGCTTACCTAGTAGAGTATTCAATATTTGCTTAGGTTTCAGACCAGAAGCACCACCACCACCTCTAACTGATCTTGGAGCCTCTGTGGCTTGTGTAGATTTCATTGGAGTTGTGTCTGCCATAACTGTTTGGGTTCTTTTTGGACCTTTGATAGCATTAGGCTTTGGGCCACTGGCCAAAGAGCTAGGTGGTCTTACACCCGAAATACCGCTACCTGAAGTAACAGCTCTGCTTGAAAGTTGAGGAATTGGGTTACTCTGATTGACAAGATCAGCACTGGAAAACGATCTGAAGGGGAACTTTGCTTTGAATCCTCCACTTTTTTTTGACATAACTGATTCGGTATCCTTAAAGCTGTATTTATCATCATCATCTCCACCTTTACCTGAAAAGTTATCACCATTGTAACTTGCATCATCCCTAGTATTTCTGGAGTGGATGGAAAGAGCACTGGTAATTGCCCTTAATCTGCTTGTATTCTCAAATGGATCAAAATCTGGGCTATTTTCTCTGTCAACGCTTAGAAAATCTGAACTGCTTTCTTGCTTTGCGCTATTCTGTCTTTGTGCTGCTTCTTTTTCAAGACGAGCCTTCTCTTGAGCTGCAAGATCTGCTTTCGCTTTAGCCTTAGCTTGTACTTCATTCTCCTCTTGCAATCTTAGCTTCTCCATTTCAATCAATAGTTCAGCTTGCTTGATCTTTTCCTCTTCTACCTTAGAAACAAATTCATCCAGCTCTTTTGTGAGAGTCTTTTTCTTCTGCTTAAAGCTCTTGGACATCTCCAAAACATTAATAGAACGCAACAATAACTTCATATCACATGCTAAAGCACTAGCTTCGTAAATTACTTGAATCAAATGATCACCAGGAGGCGGAGAATCAGGAGAAGCTAAATTCTCTAAAATTGGCAGGTTTGAATCAGGATTGATTTCGTTCAATCTCTCACCACTGGCAGCAGTATTGCTCACAGAACCAATTTTAGTATTGTCTAACGTCAAATCAGTAACCAAACCCAAACCAACCGCCATCTCATCTGAGTCACTTGTTGATTCTTTATTTGGTTCATTATCATTTTCAGAAGAACTTGAATTAGTTTTACCTTTAGATGATTTCTTGACGCTGAAGTTTCCTTCTGGCATTTGCAAGATCTCCTCCGATGATGTTGTATCCTTTTGAGAAGGTATCTTAGCCAATGGATCAACATCTTCATCATTTGCCAATGAGGAAATATCACTAGTATTCTTGGCTTCTGGAGCATCTAAAGGAGTGATTGGATCGATATCATCATCATAGTTTTGATTTGATATAGTCCTCTTGGCAACATTGGAGGTCATAGACTGAGTATTGAATTTGATTTCATTACCAAACCCACCAAAAGAAGGAGAAATAGCTTTAGGGTCTCCGAGGATTTCCAATTCCTTATCGATATCGTCCTCTTCAAAGTCGTCATCATCATCGTTTTCTTCGTCATTAGAAACAAGCATCTCTTTTGAAAGACTAGATTTACCGACTACTCTTGTAGCAGATTTCAATGAATGTCCAGAAGGTCTTCTACCACTAGCATATTCAAGGGTACTCTTTATGCTAGCGCCATCAGATGATGTGGTGGACACTTTACTAGCTTTTCTAAATGCGCTCAAATTCAAATACCCATTGTCAAAAGAACTCAAATAAGCCTCAAAACTATTGAAAATGTCTCTTACCTCTGGGTGATTATCAAAATAATTTGAAATCAAATTTTCATCATTGTTGCAGGCCTTCTTTAACTCAGCATCATATGCAGTAATCAACTGTGTAGATTCAGTAATCAGTTCATTCTCCTTTTTACCAATAATAGCATATAATGCTTCTGAAATCAAATCATACAACAACGGCAACTCATAGAATTTAGCAATGAGGAATGAATCTAATGTTGTTGGGGTCAATAACCATTTATCACCCAATTGTCCTGTGAATAAAAATTCAGTAACAGCTTGTACAGTTGTAGTTGCAAATGGCAAATATAAACATCTTGGAGTTAACAATGGTTCTAAAGCAGTCTTAGAAAATTCATCAGCACTATTATTATTATTGTTATTATTGCTACCACTAATATTATTGTTATTGGTACTGCTTGATGCACCTAAGATTGAGTCTGTTTCTTGCTCAGATTGATTTTCCTCTGTTTGGAAACTTGAAGATCTTGAATTTAGTTGTCTTCTCAATTGTGAAATTGTGGATTTGAATTCTTTATCATGTTGAGTTGCAGAAACTCCTGATGCAGGACCACTTATGGATCCTCTTGGTGAATCTCTTGCAGATCTGAGCCCACTAGATATGGAAGAGGGAACCAAAGGTGGAAGTGATTCAGTTGGAGGAGCAGAGGGAGGAGGTAAGTCATTGAAATTCAAAAATTCAGAAGATCTAGATCTTGCTGAATTCATACTGCTTGCAGAAACCGCAGATGCCTTTCTTGAGTTTTGATCACTTATTGAAGGTGCCAATGAACTTGAAGGAGTGTTTCTATTAGAATCCTGGAAGGGTAATCTAAACTGTGGAACATCCTTTTCTGATAATTGTCCAGTACTTGTTCTACTGAATACCATCATTGACTTTTTATGAGCAGAGCCAGGGCCACTAATTCCCGCAACACTTCCAGTGCCAGAAGATGATATTGAGTTTGTTTCACTAGCAAATTCTTCTTTATTATCAACTTGTTTAGACTCCAAGCTATAAACAGCTCTTGCATACCCTTTGGAAAGTAACATATCAAAACATCTTCCCCATCTCTTTCTTAAAAGCATCAGAGGGACATTAACCTTATCACCTTCTGCAGTTACAAATTCAAAATCAGCTAATGAAGAGCCATATCTTTCAAATGCATTTCTACCAAGTGCCACGGCATAATTTGGATAAACTGATCTAATTGATGATATTTTTGTATCTGGTGAACTGTATTTGGAATATGCTTCAAAAGATGTTGTTTGTTTCATTGCTGTAGTATTACTCTTACCATCTGCTGTTGTTGTTGCTTCCCGATCAAAATCAGAAGTATTTGAATGAAAAATGTTTGTTATTCTCAATCCAACGAGAACAATGGTATCGAATTTTTGAATTGTTTGACAAGAGCAAGTTGATCTGTCAATTTTGGAAGATCCTAATAATATAACTCTATGATGTGATTCCCAAGAAAATGATTTCCATAGGTATAATTTATCATCATTTTCATAATTAGTAGTTGTTGTACTTGTTGTATCAATATTTAACCTTGTCCATTTTTGAGAAGGTCTATTGAAAAGATATAACTGATAATCATCATAATCAATATTTGTACCAGAAACAATAATATTTGAACCAAATGCCACACCTGATGGACGTTTCAAGTTTCTTGGAACAACACCGATTGAATTTGGTTTATCAACAATTGTGCGATCTAATGCCAATCTTACACCTGGAGCATCAGAAACAGCTTGGATTGCCACTATTGGGTTTTTAAATTCATTATTCTTATTTGGTGAATAAACGAATAACTTGTCAATATTATCAGAATCTAAAGACTTAAACCCATCGTTTGTTAAAATTGACGAACCTGCAATAATGAATGATGATTGTGAAATTACATTGATATCAGTCTTTATAATTTTTGATGATGATGAAGTTTGATTAATTTCATTCAATTTAAAATTTGATATCTTTTCATCTAAATATTCATTTTGTTGTAAGTTATAGATGGAGATTGAACCTATTTCATTATTTTTAGAATCTTTACCACCTGTTATTAGTATACATGGGAATTTTGTTGAATTTTTTGAGTTCAACTTAAAATTCACCACTAATAAAGTATGATCATATCTTGATTTTATATTCATGCTATGAGCATTAGTTCCATCATCAATACAAGTCCATTCTCTTGATTTTGGGTTGAATTGCCATAAATCATTTAAAGCTTGTAATTTGTTAGTTTCTTCATTGATAGATAAACCACCAAACACATAAATGATACCTTGATAATGAGTTACTGAATGATATAACCTTGGTTTTGGCTTAACAGAACCAGGTGATAGATCCAGTCTATTCCATTTTCTTGTGATGACATTTAAATAGAAGATTTCATTTGATATATATTGCGACAATGGCGAAACGTCTGAGGTTGGTAGATTTTGCAGTTGTGACTCGATTTCAGGGATGGATATCACAGGCAGATTGAGACCCACTGTAAGACCACCGTATACCATGATGTTTGAGTTTGTGCATATTGAAGAAGCTCCAGTTCTGACGGTCAAAGTGTATCTGTCGTCGTCTATATCATTGGGAAGAGCTATGGAGTAGGCTGTACTCTCTGAAGGCAGGAGCGGAGCCATTGGCGGCGGGAAAAGACGGGAGTGTAGATCAGGACAAGGTGTTCACTATCAGCAGCTGCAACAACAAAGAGCCAGAGAGCAGACCAACCAGGAGAAGGGTTGGATTGGAAGGGTTTGGTGGTTAAACTGTTTGTTTAGTTTGTTTGTTTGTTTGTTTGTAACGCTGGTCGAATTTGTTTCTTTATTTTTTTTTTTTAATTTTTTTTTTTTTTTTTGGGCTTGGGCGACTTTCGTTCTTTGTTGGATTGGCACTACTGCTTGATGCTTATGCTGTTTACTGGGGGTGGAGGTATACTGTGGATAATATGTCTATACACGCACTATTTGTAGGCCCTTTCCGGCAACACACGAGAAGGAGTCTCCCTGGGGGCTCCAGCACACATTGTTGATCTCCAGATTGTCGTTGTATGCCAGCACCGGAGTCAGATCGTTTCCAGCAGTGATACTGGAGCCATTGATACCATTGTTGTTACTATTCTGGGCTGTAGATGTTGTTCCAGTTGGTGTTGTGGAGGAAGGTGCTGGAGTGGTGTTACCACTGCCATTGGCCTCGCCAGTGTTCAAATTCTGGAGATCCCACACCAAGGCCTGACAATCATCACTCCCAGATACAAGCTTGGATTCACTAGGATGCCATTTGATAGAATTGATTGGTCCCATATGTCCAACCAACTTGGATACACAGACTCCTGGATATCTCATATCCATGATATTCACATCATGTGATCCCTTAGCCACTGATGCAATCAGATTCTGGTCCAAGGATGAAGTATCTAACCTCAGTAAAGGTAACACAACTAAACTTGGTTCATATATTATGGTGGAATGGTCTAATGCTCTCAAATCAAACAAACGTAATGAGCCATCATTCCCACAACTTATAAAGACATCCATTGAATTTTTTAAAAACTTGACATCAAAAACCTCACTATCATGTGCAATAAGTTGAGTCTTTGGCATGATGGTTGAATGATTCAAATCCCATAACGTACATGTAGTATCAATGCTTGAAGTAATAATAAGATTTCGACTTATTCCATTAATATCGAAAGAAGTTAATGGTGGTAATGACTTGTTGGAGTTTGTTGTGGTATGATTAGTCATGGAAACCTTCTCCAATAATTGTCCATTTTCTGGATGGATCTCCCAAAGTTTCAATCTATCATTACTAGTCACCAATTGTGTAATCTCATCATTACCACCAGTATTAGAATTCATTGATGATGGGAAAAATTGTAATTTGGTTAATGGTAGACTCAAATTAACTTCTGATATCTTTGATATATCTTCATTGTTATTTGAAGTTGTCAAGATTTCCAACTTGTTTGCCTGATCTTCTCTATAAGACGACACAGCAATCATGCCATTATTATTGCACCAATCACTATAATATAGCGGATAAAATGTCTCATAATAGGAGGATCTCTGTGGTAATGCATTATAATTGTTGTTGTTTGGTTGAAATGATGACTTTTGATTAGGGATTGAAGGGTACTGTTGACTTGATTTGTTGAATGTATCATAATCATTGAATGCTAATATATTACAAATCTTGTTAGTATATATATGTATGATAGTTTTTAAAGAGAGCCACAAGAGCAAAATACTTACTACTGCTTCTTAGATATGATGAATTTGCAGTGGAGCTACCCATGCTGAATGACTGCCTCTTTGATCTGTTATTCCAATCCATGGCTTCGTTTCTTCTATGACCTTTCCCTTATGATAACAGCTTATGCAATTACTTCAAAACACTCTCAAATAAAATTGTTCCTTTTTCTTCTTTTACTTGTCTATCTATTGTCGAGGTGTCACCATTTTGCTGCGTATCAATTTTAATGGTCGTCCAAATCCTAGAAACACACGATTATGTAATCACAAGAGAGGTTACTATGAAATGTTGGAATTACTAAAAGGATACGGTGAAGTTTGAACAGATTTGTAAGTATGCTTTATATTACAACTAGGTTTATATATAAATTCAATGAATCAGACAAGATCTTTGAGTTTTTGGTGGTTTTGGTGATTTTGTTTTTGGTTTCCAGCCTGTTTCAAAATATTCAAAAAAGACGCCAAATTTTAAAACTTTCAAAGAGGCAAAACTCAACAAGAGATCTCAACATCAACAAAGGCTCTAAGATGGATTCGTTGGTGTCATTTGTGCTCAAATTCCGCTCATCTCTATTGGATAGCCCAATCAATGGAGACGTGTTCGCCATCTACGTTATTTACAAGGCCAACACCGATCCTTCAATCACATTTGATCAGTTTCAAAAATTGATCAAGGATATTCAGTATTTGGATAAATATTCACTAGAGTTTACTGACGAGGACAAGACCATTTCATTTATTAATCACA
Source organism: Ruyongia ponderosae (assembly GCA_030582235.1). Classification (NCBI taxonomy): domain Eukaryota; kingdom Fungi; phylum Ascomycota; class Saccharomycetes; order Phaffomycetales; family Wickerhamomycetaceae; genus Ruyongia; species Ruyongia ponderosae. The sequence continues at coordinate 35,190 of JAKTWV010000021.1, read as the reverse complement.
TCAACTTGAAGATATTATACAAGAAATTGACAAACACAAAGTTCACTGGAAATAAGAAAATTAATAATCACCCAATTGTTGATTCTGAAGATGAAGAAGGAGACTACTACAATGATGAGGAAGAAGACTACGACGATCAAGAAGAAGGCCATGTCAGCTCTAAGAGTAAATACTCCTTAACAACAACAAACCCATTTGATATACTCACAAATTTACTTTCAAATCAACAAACAGAATCCTCTTTGACTTCTGATTTCAACAAACTATACAAAATACTTAAATATCAACCATCATCTCATAAATTAGCTATGGAGAAAGTTAAACTAACAACTTCAAGAGCCCCATTCATTAACATCTGTTCAGAGTTTAGTCATATCCAAGAATATCTGCAATATAGTGGTAACGCTAATAATTTCTCACCTGAATTATCTCAATGCCTTGCTCATAAGATCCATTTCATTCCAATCATTAAACAACAAACCGATTTATCTTTAGGCGATTGTTCATATCTCGATACATGTCATAAATTGGATTCTTGCAGATATGTCCATTATGAGAAAAGATTACCAACATCACAAATCACTGATCAATTAGAGTATTGTCATAATTTTAATGAAGTTGAAATCAATAATAATGAATCAATTGCATTTTATACAAACAATGGATCAACATCGATTTGTCTAAAGCCAAGATTACCAAGCCAATGGATAAATTGTGATGTTAGAAAGTTTGATTTCAACATATTGGGGAAATTTGCTGCGGTTATTGCTGATCCTGCTTGGAATATTCATATGAATTTACCATATGGAACTTGTAATGATAGTGAATTATTAAACTTACCACTAAACAACATACAGGATGAAGGTATAATATTACTTTGGGTAACTGGTCGTACTATTGAGATAGGGAAATCGTCATTGATGAACTGGGGGTATAAAATACAAAATGAAATGATTTGGATTAAGACAAATCAACTTTCAAGAACTATATGCACAGGAAGAACAGGTCATTGGTTGAACCATTCCAAAGAACATTTATTGGTTGGTGTTAAGGGGAATCCAAAATGGCTTAATAAGAATATCGATGTTGATCTATTGGTGAGTTCTACTAGAGAAACATCAAGAAAACCAGATGAGTTATACGGAATGGTGGAAAGATTAGTTGGTCCACATGCTAGAAAATTGGAGATCTTTGGTAGAGATCATAATACAAGACCAGGATGGTTTAGTAAGTAGTGATTATTCGTTTTGGTTTCTTTTCTGCCCTCTTTTTGAGTGATCAAATATACTAACAATATATCGTCAAATAGCTATTGGTAATCAATTGAATGGGAATTACATCCATGAACATGATGTCTTGGATCGATATGAAAAGCTAACAAAAGCAGCCACTATCAATGCCACTAATGCCAAATGATTTATTTGCACACTGCTGGCTTATATCACTAACACAAATAATGAATAATGCCATAATAATTGCGATAGAATTGGTTTTGTAAGGTGAAACGAGCTTGTTTCAAGGATCTAGCTAGAGTTGAGGGCAAGCTTCTTTTATTGGAAGAATCACGAAGAATGATATCGCATCGACAAATGCCTTGAAATAGTCATCAGTTTCAATATCTCTTCTGTGACTAGATCCTGATTCCTGAATTCCTAACATCATAATGAGTTTTTTCTGCGTACTGCTGATCATATTAATGATTGATATCTTGGTGATTATCCTAGCGCTATCATATATATAACGTTGATTGTTACAAAAGCTACCTAGATACCCAGCTGATCTGTTATCATTTTTTTTGAGGCTTGAACTATAGATGTTTGATTTATTTATGTGTCAACCAAATCCAGGCTTACCGCAAGAAAGGATGGTACAGGGACCAGGGTACGTATAATGATTTTATGGCTGCCCTAGCGATGCTAACTAACTGGCTGACGCCTTCAAACTCAAGATTCTCGTAAGGTATCGGGAATCGGGATTCAATTCAACCTCAACTGATCTATACTTCACAAATACCTACAATCTACAACGTTAGATAATATAGCAGGAAATACCTATATTACCGAGCGAGATACCGAGATACGAAATGGCAGATGGCAGATCTGTATGTTTATTACGTCGATAATTTATAAGTAGCCTACTTATGTACGCAACGTCGAACAAGAACATCCGCGAGGGATCAATAATATCAATATTCAACTAGTGGGAAGGATTTGTGATTCGTGTCTCTCGGAAAAGCCGACGGGCTGCTGATTATGTAAGTGATTAGTCAGGTTCTATTTGGCCTCCAGTATTGGACTTTACTTCACTATTTGGAGTTGTATAGAGTCAATTAGTGATGAGTGCCATCGTTTGCCAGGATTCATGATATGCTCTCATGCTCTCATGCTCCCATACTATCAACTCTCAAAGCATGCTAGACATCTTATTGTTACCAGCGTACCAGTGAACTAGTTACTCGACTGCAAACTTGTAAGCTTGTAAGGCAACATAAACATTGAACATTACTCCAAGGACCGATCAATATTTGACTTAGAAAAGCACCCAATAATTAGCGATATATCATCTACTCAGAACCTACAACTGTACGTTAACAAATAGATAAGACTCATCACAACAAATATTCGCTCCCAAGTTCCCTCTCACACCTGAACACTCCAACCCAGCGCATATACTTATTGCTTAAACAGTGTAAGAGTGTAAGCCGTTCGTTTGATAATCTTAACGTCAAAAAAAAAATAAAAACAAAAAAATTCAAAATGAAACTGAGCTTCCTTGAAAGCAAACCAGCATTAGAACTTGTGTATCTTGTTGAACTATAACACTACGCCTTCAATCGTTTACCACCAAATACTCAATCGCACACACAAAGTTCATAAAAGATGACCACTAGTCCTCCTGCTACACCTTCAGCGAAATCCTCCTCTGCTGTCAAGCTGTCCATCGACTTGGCCAAGGAAAAGAAGACCTGGGTCTCCCCTTTTAGACAACAAAAGAATACCAATGCTGGACACCAACAGAAGGTAAACATCCCTAAGGATGCTACTTTAACAGCAAAGTCTTCTAAACCAAAGGCTAAGAAGCCAGTTGTGGTTAAAAAGAAAGAACCTGTCGAAGTTAACATCAACGAGGCTGACTTGGTAATGAGACAACGTGAAGTTGCAAAGGGTGCTTCAAAGGCTGTACACCAAAATGACAATGATAGATTACTTGACTTGGGTGGTGGTTTGAAACTTAAGCAATCTGAAGTTTATAAGATTGCTGAAAAGAAATTATCAAAGACCATGGAAGAAATCAACTCAAAAGCTGCTGAACAACAAAAGTTACAAGAGGAAAAACATCAAAAGAAGTTGGAATTGGAAGAATTGAAAGACCAAGTGAAGGTAAACACTATCTTTGGTAAATTCAAAAGTAAACTAGACAAGGAAAAGAGAGCATTGTTAGGTGCTCATGAAACCAAGGTCAAGGAGATTGAATCATCAATTTCTGAAATTGATTCCAAAATTAAGAATTTTGACTCAAAGACTAGAGATGAAATCACAAAATTGAAGGATGAATCTGTTAAAAAACATGATAATGCTGTTGATAAATTGGTTTCAGATAAGGAAACAATTAAGAAGGAAACTGTTCAAACTGAATCTGCCAAAACTTTAGAAGTTCATGATCATCAAATCAAGCAAAAGAAGACTCAAATTTCTGCAGAAGTCACAGAAGCAAAGAAGAGCGAAAGCAGTACAAAGGAACAACTCTTGAACTTAAGATTGATACAAACAAACAGAGAATTGGAAAAGTTAAAGGTTGAACATCCAGAACGTGAAACTGAAAAATCTGAATTAGAAGCTAAGATCACATCCATTAAGTCTCAAATTGATGAAAACTCCAACACAATTGAATCTTTGAAGACTTCACAAATTGAAAAGAAACAACAAGTGGAAGAATCAGCAAGCAATTTGGAATCATCAAAGGCCACTGTTGAAGAATTGAAGGCTGAATTGGCCAAGATAAAGAATGATGATGCTGATAGAGAAGTCAGATTACAAGATGCAAAGATCAAGAGAAAGGCCTATGATGAAGAACAAGAAAGATTACGTCTTATTGCTGAAGCTAAGGCTAAAGCTGAAGAAGAGGCTAGATTAGCCGAGGAAGCTAGATTGGCAGAAGAAGCTAGAATTGCTGAAGAAGCCAGATTAGCTGAAGAAGCCAGAATCGCTGAAGAGGCAAGACTAGCAGAGGAAGCCAGAATTGCAGAAGAAGCCAGATTAGCTGAGGAAGCTAGACTAGCTGAAGAAGAGAAGTTACGCCTTGAAGCTGAAGCTAAGGCCAAGGCTGAGGAGGAAGCCAAGTTAGCTGAAGAGGCAAGATTAGCTGAAGAGGAGAAGTTACGTATCGAAACTGAAGCCAAGGCCAAGGCCAAAGCAGAAGAAGAAGCCAAATTAGCAGCTGAAGCTAAGTTAGCTGAAGAGGCCAAATTAAAGGAAGAAGCTGAAGCTGAAGCAAAGATCAAGGAATCAGATATCAGTACTGATAAAGAAGAAACAGATTCCACTCCACCTACCACTGCTGGTGATTCAATCATTGCTTCATCAAAGAGTATTGCATCAGCTGGCGTCATTGCTGCTGCTACCGCCGTTGGACTCGTTGCTACCGATTCATTGAGCTCTACTGTCTCCTCTTCCCGTGAAGGTACTCCTGAGCCAGCCACTGGTGCTTCCAGTAAGAGTGCTAAGAAAAATGCTAAGAAGAGAGCCTCCAAGAAGAAGAAGAAGGAAGCTGCCGTTGTCGCCACCACAGCAACTACTACTGAAGCCAGTTCAACCGACGATCTCGTTGTTTCAGCACCTGTTGAAGCTGCTGCTGTTGTTGATACTGAACCTGTTGCTGCTAGTCTAACCAAGGAAATTGAATCCACTTCAACAATTGAGGTTCCATCTACAGAAGTTGCTGCCACTATTGAAGAGCCTGTGACCAAGGCAATTGAAATTGAAGAACCAGTTGAAGAAAAGTCTACAACTGTTGTTGAATCTCTTGAAGAACCATCTGTTGTTGAGCCTATTGTTGAGCCTGCTGCTGAGGTTGTGACTGAATTACCAACTGAAGGGGTCAAAGAAGCTGAAGCTTCTGTTGTTGAAGTTCCTGAAGTTGAGGAGGAACCAATCGAAGCTCCTGTTGTTGAAGAAGCACCAGCAGTCAAAGAAGATAAACCTGCCTCTACTGAGACTGTTAAGAAACCTTCTATGGTTGATGCTGCTCTTGGTGCTACTGCAGTTGTTGGATCAGTCCCAGTTATTGCCTCAGTCAAGAAAGCTGTTGTTGAAGATGAAAAGGTTACCAAACCTGTTGTTGCTGCTGTGAAGAAGACAAGTACTCCAATCAAGGCAAAGAAGGTTACACCATTATCTAGTACTCCAACAAAGGAAAAGAAAGCTGGTTTCTTCAAAAGAATTCTTGGTTCAAGTGATTCCACACCAGTAGTCAAACCAGTTGTTCAAAAGAAAGACCAAGTCAAATCAAGTGTCACCAAGAAGGCTGCTGGTGTCCCATCCAAGGTGAGTGCTCCAGCTACACCAGTCAAGAAAGCTGTCAAGGAGGCTGTGCCTGTTGTGAGTAAACCAGTTGTGGCTGAAGCTCCAAGTGTGAAGAATGATGTTGATAATGATTCTGTATACTCATACAGATCTGTTCTCACATATCAAGAAGTTGAAGAATAGATCTAGTTGGTTGAATCTTGTACTATTCCAACAGCTTCTAGTTATATTGGTTCTTGTTTTTCCTTCTTTCCTTCATTCTTATACCATTCTCAATTTTGTTTTATTTTTTTTTTTAAATTTCATTTTCTTGTTTTGAGCTTTTTTATACGATCAACTAAAGCAAATGCTCAGAGTTTTAAACTTTGGAGCTGTTCGTCTTGCAGATTAGTCTACTATTCTGGTTTGTTTGTTTTTGAATATAATATTGTATGTACTATACCTTACACTGTGACCTTTTTAATTATTCAATATATATATCCCATCAATATTCCAACGTCGCTAGTGAGTCGTGACGCTATATACATCTCTTGATCATTTTCTATAACTACTATAGTGCTATACATACTCATTATATATATTAGACATCGACAATATCAATATGAGCGCCCTGATATTATACATGTGACCAACTAGCCGTCGTCGCCTACAGCTTATAGCGCGCCAATTCAATGATTTGGTAATACACTAACTAAATAATAGATCTGTTGAGCGTTGAGCGACCAAACAACAGCTTTGCAGAGATGTTGAGATCATGTCCATCGTCCATCAGTTCCTACCATTCCCAGTTAGCCACTAGGAGTTTAGGAATCTATTTCAAGATCTGATAGTCTTGTTTTGGGCACTTTGAAGCTAGTTTTTTTATATACAGCTCGCCAAGATCATGAATTGTAACTTGTAAGTGGTCAGTGACTCAGTGAGCTACGTACGTGCGCCTCAAAGGACCGCAATATACCTATAATGAGATACCTAGACTCGGAGCTTGAATAGCTTGAATACTAAATAGTCAATGAAGAATATTGACCGCGCCAGTATATCAGGTTCAGTGCTGCTAAATGAAAGGATCAAATATGGCAGCCTGTGAACATGTGAAGGCGTGAAGGCAGATAGTGAATAGAGAAGCGACTAATGATTGGATTAGCTAGGTTGTTACTCAAACCAGAGAATCAGTAGGAGAGAGGAGAGAGAAGAGAGAAAGAAATAACATGTTTTTGATGAACTAGCTAGTTATTCTGGGCTCTGAATCCTGATTCATGTTGAAACGTATAGCATAAGCTTTGCAAGTTCAGGTACTTTTCAAATGCTCAAACTATGCTCAAATCAAAGAGTCAAACTGCTACTTGAGCCATAGATATTCCTGGAGCGCCAGGAATGTTTGAGCTGTGAACTAATTTGTACACTGGTTGTATCTACTATCTAGATTCTATACAGCTCTATAACGTCAAATGACCATCACTAGTGTATCCTATTTTGTGGTTCTTATAATTCGTTTCCTCAGCTCTGAAATATTGGAATTTGGCGTAGGAGTTACTGAAAACAGGCCGGTACAGGGTACAGGGTACAGGAAATTTGGTATTACTTTCACGGCTCTATGCTGCTATACTGCTATACTGCTATCTGCTGTGTATTTATAGAACTATCCAGGAGTACTGAAGTACTACTGAGCAGGAACAATAACAATAAACTCAGCGCTAGATGGTTACCATAGTTACTCGCTACTCCCTCTGGCTCTGCAGCTCTGGGCCGAACCCGCTAGCAGCCCGGCCAGGCCCCAGCCTAGCACTTCAACTGCCAATTTGCGGTTTGCGACGAGCTGAGAATAGATATTAGAGTGATTTGCTAGACATTTGGTCTAGTACCTAGTCGCGATGTCGCGATGCTACGCGCTGAGGTCCCACCAGGTAACAGCAGTGCTACACCCACCAGCCAATCACGGCCTACACTTCAATGTTGACATGTCGATCCACCAAGTAACAAGTTACCAAGTTCCAACCAGCGACCACCTCTCGAGGAAATCCAACAATCTACAGTGTCCACTGTCCACCGCCAACAACTAGAGCGCTGCACACACCGCATGTTCGGCACGTCCACCGCGCAGATTGCGCCACCGCCAACGGTCCCTCGACAGCTCAGGAGCCCAGGCCGGATCATTGGTTTTGAGGGAGCTCGTGGGAGGAAATAGCTAGACGCTAGAGGGTAGGCAGGCTAGGCAGGCTAGGCGGCAGGCTAGGCAGGGAGATCTGACGATTGGCAGGAACATCAGCTATAAAGCTATAATATATAGCACTCAACACTCAAGTTTCAACTGCTGGTAGATTCAACCTGAAGACACTTTCATAATGGGATTCAACAATTTGTACGTTATACAAGTCATACTCAATCGCCACTTCCTAGACCCTAGATGCTAGACACTGAATTACTGAATTACTGAATCATGACTGATCACTGATCACTGATGCTCATATTATCTCTGGAATATCTCCAAGATATGAGTGAGCACCTTGCCATCTTGCCTCTTTATCCTGTACCAAGATTTTGAGTCCCCAGCAGTACCCAGTAACAGTGTACGTATAACCAGAGACATCGGCACATCATCAGCCAAAAAGGGGCCAGGAACTCAGGAACTCCTAACTCTCTGTTTTGAGAATCCTTGAACCAGCATCAATCAATCATCTATCGACAATGGAGTCTGGACATCACAGATTTACTACAAACTCCAGCGTTTGCAAGTACAGCACTATTCCCGCACTACTGTGGCACAGTGGTATACGTGTTAAGGGGATACCAGTCGAGCAGTATAACATTATAACATTATAACCAGCAACCACTTGTGGCTCTGTCTCTGAGATCTGCTGCTGTGGTGTCTAGCTTGTGAATAATTTGCCATCTTTGACGCCGAGTAGGAAAGGTTGTAGTGTTGTAGTAACTGTAGCTTGTAGGATCACCAGAAGATCCTGATTTCTTGTTTTCTTGATCGATGCCCATTGCTGAATAGCTGATAGTAGATACTAGACATGGTGGCATTATATGATTATACATAGGCTATATCTACTTTGAATCAAAGACGTGACTGAGGTGACGAATCACGATTCACGATCCCAGGAGAGAGTTGACCAGGACCTACACGACTTATTATCCACATGATATTGCCAATATATATTTCTTCCTTCGCATATATAACACCCCTGTAAGTTGTTTTCATCGAGAAGTTGGAGCGTTGGAGCGTTGAAGCTTGGTAGCTAATAACTAGTAACTAATAACTATGGTAGTGGATTCTGCGTTAACGTTGTACACTATGCTAGATCATATATCGAGATAATAATAATATCCAAATCAATTCATGATCATGAGCAGAGCACATGGTGATGATCATCCTCTCACAGTTGTTATTAGGCAGCTGATCCGCGAATATCATTATAAGCATAGTGATGAGTTATAACTTCTAACTATTATCAACGACTATCAATTACTAGTTGGCTAGTTAAGGACGTAATTCAAGTAGCTATCACTACTAACTATAACTAGTTAGCTAGTACGTACTGTCGCGCCTAGTTGTCTAGCTGTTAAACAAGTCAACGCTAGTTCAACGCTTCAACGACGTCGGCCTGTCTTTAAAACGTCGTCGCCCAAGTAGTTATTCCAATTCAACAATAATATTGGTTAATTAATTATGACCTGGAATTTGGATGCACTGTAATTAATTGATGACCTTTCAGTTGATTATAGCTTAGCTGAGCTTAGCTGAGCAAGTAGAAGCCGAGAAGTTATAATTAATTTGAAAGAACGTTCACGTCGTCGTTGACTAATTATGATCAGATATATATATCATGAGTTGGAATAAGCCTGTGCTACTGAATCCTGATCTATTAAATATCGAATCATGATTCATGTGCTAAAAGTATAGATCTGGAATATCAGGCCTACACGCTGTATACTATGGTTTTGAGGTCACAAGATCAGAAGATCACTTGGCCTTCCAACATGATCTGGCTTAACAATTAATTCGGAACAATTAATCCAATATTCATGTAATTCATGAGTGGAATTGTGTCAAATATTATTCATGTCAAATTCAACCAGCTCTTATATAATGGTTTGATGGTTCGATAATGACAAGCTGACAGTGGACACTCAACTGATCGTTACAGTCGATTACAGAGTAATTATCAACGCTACGTGTAAAACATAGCTGGTTTCATCTCATGTGGCAAGGTTAGCACTTGAACATGAATATATACTGAAATAGTATCTGAGATTCGTGATTCTGAATTATTTTATCTCAAGATCGAACAGAAAAATTGAAAGAATTAAGTTTAAGATTCTACGCCTTTACAGTCAACATTGAAGCTGATCGGTTGGCGGTACAGGGTACAGCCTATTGTATATAGCCAGTATTGTTGTATTCTTAATGTATTAATGTTGTATTGTTGTATTGCAGTTGGTTGTTGGTTGGTGAGACGGTGAGAGTGAGACGCTACAGCCTACAATCTACAATGCTCCAATGTTAGTAGTTAATAATGTGTTAATGTGCTAATGTGTTACTGTGTTACAGGCTTACAGCGTTCAAACAATACAGCCATACCGCATACAATTTATTGTAGCCTGTATACACTGTACAGTATACAGTGAAAGCTGTTGACGTTCTGAGGATAGATTTGGCCTTTTTGAGAAGTTTTTTTTGCCAGTAATCAGACGGTAGACCTCGATCGATATACCTCAAACTAGTTGACCTATAAGCTATAACACAATAACCCTTAGATCTTGGAGATCTTAAGTGCAGGTAGACCTCTGTAGAACAGGTTATTCTACGTAGCGCACACTGCACACATAGAAAGAAGATAGAACGATAGAACTATAGAACGATAGTTTTCCATAGATTTTGAATAACGCTGACAGCGAGATCTGAACGGGTAACCCGCCCTGCTCTGAGGCATTGCGCCGATGTCCCAAAGAGGCAGAACCGTTTGGCGGAGGTGCGCAGTCGAACGCCGAGCGCATGCGCCCTCCTTCGCTGTAGTTTCTTTTTCTGGCGCTGCTGTGGTTTTTTTTTTTTTTTTTTGATTTTTGATTTTTGATTTCTGCGTTTTCTTTTCCGGCTCGAAGTCTGTGAATTGGGAATTAGATATATCAGCAACTGGATTTCCTCGTCCCCTGTCTTTAAACTCGTTGCCTTCCACTTTTGCCTCCTACACTCCACTGGAAGCTCATAAATACTTTGATATAAGTATATCTATCTCAACAAATACTGCCATCTGGTTACTGCTTACTTCATATTTTTTTATTTTAAAATTTGGATCATTCATCAGTGGATTTTTTTTTTTTTTTTGGCCTCCTACCTGAAGTTACAGAATCAAAGAATCAAGAGCATATTCACAGACTGTTTGTTTTTTGGTATCGTTGTATCTCCAGAATCGTTGTTCAACAAAAAGCTAGCTTTTCATATTTACTACAAAGCTTCCCACGAATTATCTCCTCCATCAGCTACGTGTCCTCCTGGTCAAAAGTTGCATAAGACTCATCACTGCCCATCTCTTTTGTTTGCTTGCTATCATCTAGTATCATCTAGTAATCTAGTATCTATCACCAAGGCCAAACCCATTTGAACGGATTCGAGATTTGGCATAGACACTGGACACTGGACAGCCCAAAAGAATTCATCAAAACACCACTCAGGAGTCAGTAGTAAGTACTCAATACTCAATACAAGAGCACAGCTGAACGCCATCCAAGGTATACATTCCTACATTCCTACATTCCTACATTCCTCTCTTTTTCCCCCATTGACCAACTTTGCACACAAACATCAACCTGGGCCTGCCTAGCTTATACCAGATCATATCAACATATTAATCCTCATTGCTCAAGAGTCAAGCTAGTTTCCAGTTTCTTTCTTTTTCATACTTGAAGGGAAAATCAGACACCTCAAAACCGAAAAAAAGGCATATAAGCATATACGCACCAGACATAACTTGTGCTTTTGAGACTTTGAAAACAAGTACAAATTACAATCTATTACCAAGCCAACTATTCAAACGTCGAATCTTAAACCTGCTTGATCGGTGTTCTTTCCTATTACAGATTTACAGATTTACAGATCACACATACTTAGCTTACTACTTGGAGAATCTGAGAATCTCGAGATAAATTTATAATTTGGTTGAAAAATCTTTTGCTAGACCTTCTTGATTCTTTCATTCTTTCATTCTTTATTATTATTTTTTGTTGTTGATTTTGGATATTTTGACCAACAGTTCTTTCAAAATTTATTTGAATTTATTCATCTTTTATCTTCATATTAAAAGCTCACAACATACACTTGTCCTTTATACCTACACCCATTCCCTTCTGCCACAAAAGTTACAATCAAACTGAACTCTCAAATGTCCAATCAACCCCCATATAGTAAGGCGGACCAAGATCCATTATACTCAGCTGCCAACAACAACAACAACAACAACAACAACAACAACAATATCAACAATAACACATCTTCAACAACTGCTCCGTCCACTGCAAACTCAGCTGCTGCTCCAGCAACATCGACAGCATTGCCAGCTGCCTCCTCATCCACCTCTGCTCAACAAACCTCTGCTGCTGCTGCTGCTGCTGCTGCCTCGGAGCACTCTGCTGTCCTGAGCTCAAACCACATTCCAGGCTATTCTCAACAGGTTTACTCCCAGTACAACCAGCTGCAACAGCCAATGCTGAACAGTGCCCGAGGATCATCGCTATATGGCGCAACAGCTGCCCCAGGATACCAATACGACCAGCTGTACTCGAGCTATGGCACACAGCAACAACAACATCAACAACAGACTGATCAGCAACAACAACAACAACATCAACAACAGCAAGTGATAGCTCCATACCAGCAGCAGAAACAGAACTCACAGCAGTCCCTGTATCAGTTACCTCCAAACTACAACAATGCGATGAACCAGTACAATCCACAACAGCAGCAGCAGCAACAACAACAACAACCCTACATGAACTCATACTACGTCAACAACAACAACTCATCAACAACATCAACTAATCCTAACACAGCATACCAAAATGGATTGTACTCTTATCCTGGTCAGAACACCTCAGCTGTCTCATACGGTGGTAGTGTCAATGCTGAACAGGCCTATAGAACTGCCCAAAACCCTATGCATATACAACAACAACAACAACAACAACAACAACAACAACAATTACAGATATCCAGTTCTCAACCAGTGAATAAAGATTCTGAATTAGACAAGACCGGCATGCCAGTTGGCCAAAACCCTCTTCATAATCCAAACTCATTGGCATTACAACAACAACAACAACAACACCAGGCGCCTCAGATACAGGCACAATTATCTGCTGTTTCCATCCCTCAAAACATCCATCCAATGACTGTCCCACATCCGCTACGAGGATATCAAACAATGATTGATCCAAGTCAATTGCCTCAAAGACCAAAATTAACTACAACTTTTTGGGAAGATGAAAATACTGTTTGTTATCAAGTGGAAGCTAGAGGGATTTCAGTAGCTAGAAGAGAAGATACAAATTTCATAAATGGTACGAAATTATTGAACGTGGCTGGTATGACAAGAGGTAGACGAGATGGTATCCTCAAAAGTGAAAAGATTCGTTATGTCGTTAAGATTGGTGCCATGAATTTGAAAGGTGTTTGGATTCCATTTGAAAGAGCTTTGGAATTAGCAAGAAATGAAGGAATGGTTGATTTATTATATCCATTGTTTGTTAAGAATATCAAGGAACTTTATCAAGGTCCTCAATATTCAGGTGGTTTGACTGCTGCTGCAAATAGTGATCCAAAGAATATCATACCTGTAACTGTCACAAATGCTGCTTATAACTCTGGTTATTATGCTACAAAGGAAAAGAAGAAGGTTAATGGTTCTCCTCAACAACTACAAGACCATCATCAACAGCAACAACAACATCTTCAACAACAACAACAACAACAACAGCAGCACATGCCACCATTCAATAGTTACCAATATCCTCAAACAGTCCCATTACAGTTCCAATATCCAATAAGAGTAGGTGAAGAACCCTCATCAAATGACAAACCATCTGAATTATCAACAACATCAGCACTCAATAATGGTCATCAACAACAAGATTCTGTGATTCCAACATCTGCCAACAATTCAACAACCACAGCAACCACAACCTCATCCGCTGTCAACAGCAATGGCCCATACTCACATTATCCTCAACCAAATCCTTATCCAATGAATAGCACATATCCAGCACAAGGTTATTATGAATATCCAACTGCCGTGTCGTCCACAGTCACAAAGATTGAACCATTGAAGCACGATGGTGATGAACCAAAAGATTTGGAAGCTAAGAAATGAGACATCAATCAAGTAGAAGAAGGATCATAAGGAGATAGATGAATCACTGTTACTATTGTTTATGTCAAAAGTTGAAGCAAAAAAAAAAAATCATTATTATATCAAAATCAAAATCAAAATCAAAATTTTAATATCATGTTTGTGTTTTTACTAGTTTGTTCAATTTCTGAATTTCTTTCACCTTTCAGTTTGTTTTGTTTCCCCACTCTTCCCACTCTTTGTCGTCATTGAATCTGCATGTCATCAATCTTGTTCGTTGTTTGTTTAGTCATCTTGTTTTCTTAAGTACTACTACTGTTAATATTACTATTATTATTATTATTATTATTATTATCATATTTCATCTTGTCATTATGCTATTTATTATTTCTTGTTGTTATCTCTTCATCTGTCATTTTATTTATAAATCTTCGCTGAGTCATCTGTTTGCTTGTCCTGCTTGTTATTTTTCCACCTCCCTTCTTCCTTGTTTGTCTTTTCTGCAAGTACACCTTTTTTTCACCTTGATACATACAGTTGTTATAATATTATTGTTGATCATAAATAACCTAATATCACCAACATTTTGAATTAATATCATGTTTTCTATTACAGATCAATCATATTATTCCACAAAGACTAATTACCGGCAGATCAGTTATAACTGTTAGCTAGTATATATTAACGTCATCATAATTATTTATCAACTTACAATTCAATCAAAATCTACTTTGCATTTTTGTTCTTGTCCATACATAAAAGTGTTTATCACTTCTGTTAATTTCATATATATCAACAATATCAGCATCATACTTTCATAAAGTATTCATATTTTACAGCTATATAGACTCTTTACATCACATCTATGCCGGACTAGTTTAATAACGATAGTATTATCTATATTATAATTTACACTATAATGCACCTAATTTTCATCTAATTTACAAGTTATTCATCAAGGCGTCAACTTCAAACAAAAACTATGTTCAAATGTTTGACAAATCAACACCACCAACAGCCCAGATTTCTCCAAGATCTTCAATTCTATCAGAATATAAAGTTTCGTCATCACCACCTGCAGCTATTCTTTCTCTCTCAACACCAGCCAATCTTGTAGCAACTCTCTTGCTATAATCTCCGATAGATCTCAATTGCAACTTAGCACCAGTAGTGGTCTCAATTGTTTGTCCATTGGAACTAATTGATTCGAACCAACCATTGAACCTTTCATTCTTGGAATCTTCAACAAGATTGAATAAACTTAAGTATGCCTTTTCAGCAGCTAATTTGATTGGAATGATAACATCTCTAACACAAACAAATACAGAAGGAGCAATGACATCATAGTGATTGGTAAACAATTCAGGTTTCAATCTGGCAACAGTTCTAACAACAACTAATGATAATCTTCTGGTATCTAATGATTTACTCACTGGGTCTAAAACAGTCACAGATAATTGTTTCACTAATGTGCCAATAGATGGCTCTGTTAGCTCAAATTTAGCTTCTGAAGTCATCTTGGAACCTGGAGCTGATGTTTCATCATGCAATAACATCAATTTACCAATAGCAAGAACAGCATTATCACTGATATATGTTGATGATGAGTTAGAAGCAGCAACAAGCGAATCAATAACAGATTGTAACAAACCATCATTGTAGATGTGGTTTGGTGCATCCTTCAAAAAGGCATTCAAAGTCAAGATGGCAAACTTGGAGGAGTCTGCACCATCCATTGGGGTATCAAGTACTTTACTCTTCAAGATTGATGAACCTTCTTCAGCAGTCAAGATACGGGATAAAGCGCCGACAAGTCTAGCATATGCAATGGCCAACTTATCATCAGCTTGATGGATTTCTTCTTCAACAAGGTTCATAATGGCAACCTTTGAGCTTTCACCCATCTTTTCACCGGCCTTGGAGATAACTTCTAACAAAGCCTTCAACATTGCTGTATTAACACCAACATCTTGTGAGTTCTTAGCACCAGAAACTAATTCTGTAACTAACGGATCCACTCTTGGTTGATATTCAATCAAAGTACCTAATGCCTTAGCGGCTCTCAAACGTAAAGTTTCATTAGTAGCATCTGATAAAGATTTGACAAATGTTCTTTGTAATTGTGGAATAAATGGACGCAATGATTGTGGAATCTTTTCGAATAAAACATTAAGAGCAAACAGAATAGCAGCCTTGATATCACTATTGAATCTTTCACCAATAACTCTGATCAATGGACCAGTAATGACAGTGACCAGTGGTTTCAAGTTAGCAGCAGGGGTCTTAGAAACAACATCAGCAATACCTAATGCTGAAACTTCTCTTTGATCACTACTACCGTACATCAAACCATGTAAGAATATTGGAAGAACGGAGTTGGCACCCTTTGGTAGTGTGAAACCATATAATTCTTCACCACTGACACCGGTAATTTGCATAGCTTGCTTGGCAGGCTTGACAAGTCTTTCTAATGTTTCCTTTGATTGTTGCTTAACCAAGACGGTCAATGCCAAAACATCACTTTGAACAACTGCCTGGTCCTTATCATCCAGTGATAAAATACATTGAGTGATAAGATCCTGGGTATATATGGAGTAATCAAGGTGTGTATCCTTGAAGAATGAAGCCATGCGTTCATAGGCAATGGCACGCTTACGAGCATCATCACCCTTAATATATGATAAGAATTGTTGCAACAATGGATGTAGGCCTTCATCATCTTCAACTGATAATACAATCTTGTCAAAGGCATTCTTCAAGTCTTGAACAACTTGAGGATCTGAAGTATTGTTGACCAATTCATTCACCAAGGCACTGATAATAGAAGTCAAACGCTTGTATAAAGCTGAACCAGCAACTTCGGCCATAGATCCAAGAGCACCAGCCCTGAAGGAATCTATTGGAGATTGCAACAAGGTTGGAATCAAAATTGGGAAAATGACTTCTGACTTTGTAGTCATGATCTCTTGTAAGGCAGCCAAAGCGTTCTCCGAGTTTGGGGAGTTCAACATATTCAATAGATATGGCATAACTTCATCAACGGCAACCTTTCCAACAGTGTTTTGGAACACATCAAAAGCGGTAGCAGCAGATTCACGGACTTCTGGTGAAGAGTCAACAAGAGCTGAACGGATAATATCAACAAATATATCTTGATATTCAGCAATAGAGTCAGTGGAGATAGAATCAACCAACTCACGTACGGCAATACAGATACCTTGCTTGGCATCAGCATCATCACTCTTCAATGATTCTTGTAATGTTGGTAATAGTTGAGATAAAGCAGAACTACCAACACGACGAACAACTTCACCCAAGGTTTGAGCAGCAATTGTACGTTGAGATTGGTCATGACTTGATAAACGACGAATAATAATGTTGGTTAAAGCAGGTAAAATCTCCTTGACAGTACGTGGTGTGTTGGCAACCAATGACTTCCAAATATCAACAGCAGCTGTACGAACTTGGCCTGCAACATCCGAACGACAGACGAATAATAATGATAACACTCTATCACGACGTTCTTCACCAAGGGCTTCAACAAGTTTATGGTTGATTGTACCTGAAAACTCGGCTTGATCTTCAAATAATTCATTCTTACCACTAATACCGGTAACTTGGAATAACAAGTCACCAGTAAGTTCAACAGAACTGAGACGAATACGGTAGTTGACATCCAATAACCCACTCTCCAATTCTGGCAATAACAAGTCAATTGCCTTACTGGAGTAATTCTTGACAAGTAATCTACCAGTCTTAAGAGCAGTGGAACGAATAGACTCATCAGTATCAGCCAGACCATTCAAAATAGCAGGTAAGATTTGACTAATATATGGAGTAAATTGAGTACCAAATGTGACAGGCAAGAACAACAACAATGGAAGATAACCTTCACGAACATAAGCACGAGGACTTGTAGCTCCCTTCAATATAATTGGTAATAATTCATCTAGCTTACCAATACCAATACCGCTAATAACTTCGGCAAGACCTTGAGCTGAACCTAGTCTATCACCAGATCTAGCATCATCAGATAAAGTATCAAGTAATCTAGGGATCAAACCAGGGAATTGATCTTCACCTAGCTTCTCAACTAGGGAACCAAGGGCTCTAGCAGCAGTAGCTCTAGTGTTAGTTACAGGATCAACCATAGCAATCTCTAACTCACCGATTAATTGATGCAAGTATGGTAGTAAATCTTTGGTGTCAACAAGGATGGCCATGTTACCAACAATCTGACAAGCTTTTCTCTTTGTATTTGCTGATCTGTCCAACATACCACGATGAATAACATGGATGATCAACGCCAAAGAAGGACCGTCAATATAATGCACGAATTGAGTCTTGATTAAAGCATCCAATGCTTCTTCTGTATGCTTTGTTGGATCACCGATAGCTTTAATCAATGTTGGAACTAATGATTTGATTTCAGGATTACGAATAACATCACCAAAACGTTTCAATGATTCATCGGCAGCCTTTCTGACTTCTTTATGTGAGTCATTCAAAACACCAACGATTTCTGGAACAATGGTAGATAATGAGGCTGATAATTGGGTTGGATCTAAGTAAGCCATGGAACCAAGTAGTTCCACAGAACCCTTCTTCGATCTCCAAGCAATATCATCCAAATTCTCGATAGCAACTGGGATAATCTTCTTAATACCGTAACTGGTGGTTTTTTGCATAACAGATTTGGCGGCACTGGCTGTAGCATCACGAACCTCTGGAACTTGATCACCCAAAGCTTTCAAGATATAAGGCAACACAACGAGGGCATAGGGTTCAAAGAACTTACCGAGAACGGATGACAAGCACTCGAAAGCGATAGAAGCAGACTCACGAGCCTTAGGGTCCTTTTTATCCTCAGCTTGATCTGTTAGGTTACGGATAACATCAAACTCAACAAGAGCAGAAATACCGAACCCCTTCACTAAACCAGCAATACCATAAGCAGCACCACGTCTGCTAGCAATTTTTGGTGCTTCAAAAAGTCTCTTAGTCAATTGATTGATATAAGTACCGACCTTATCATTAAATAGAGGAACTAATGGTGCGATAACATCGGAAATAGCCTTTTGAACCTTTTCTGAAGGAGTCTCTAGAGTCTTTAGCAATCTGTCAATAATTGAGCCAAGACGTGGATCATCAGAAGATAAATGTCTTGCCAATGTACCATAAAGAACAACAACGTTCTCTCTGATAACTTCATCGCTCTTTTCAGTAGCCTTAGCCGATAGAGCAGCATCGAAAACTGAAATCAAAGACTCAACATTCTCAGAACCATGAACATCAATAATGGCAATAGCAGATTCTTTAAACTCTTCAGCAACAATTGGTTCTTTGTCACCTAAAGCCTTTTCTTCAATTATGAATTTGATGAATCTTGTAACCAGTTCACTTTCGACAAACAATTCAGAAACATACTTCAAAGACAATGCAATACCACTACGGGATTCCCATGGGTCTCTTTGATCTTGTGGCGCTTTGATGATCAATCCATATTCATCTAAAATAGGAGGTGGAGGACTGGCTTTTTTGATGTAAAGAGAGATGAGGTCATCTAAAAAGATTGTAAACTTTTCTGGATATTCAGATACAACGCTCTTGATGGCATTGGATAGGGCTCTAGCAATGGATAGACGTAGACCACCATTGTGATTTCCAAGGTATGAGTATAGCTCTTTGACGGAATCTTCGGTGATAGAAAAACTGTTTTCTTCCCAAATGGTAGATGCAACTTCGACATTTGATGTTTCATTATCATGACAAGCAATCCAGACTTCATTAATATATGTCAGATCAGTCAAGTCAAACTCTTGATCTAAAGCTTCCAAAACAGTGTTACGAACAAAACTTTCCGGTGAAATAAGACCAGCAAATAACAGCTTCAAATCATCTTCGGTGTAATCAATTGAGATGTATTGACATAATGTCAAGAGACATTCCTTTGCCAATTTGGCTTTTGATGGTAGGGCCAACAACGATAATAAGACATTGATAATCTCTTTACGAGGAATAGCAGAATTTTTGAACTCTTCTGCGTGTCTTGCAATGATCTCAACAGCCAACAAAAGTTGTTCTTCTTCTTTATCTTCTTCGACAAATTCTGATCTCGATACTGGCTTCTTAGAATTAGCAATGGCAACAGTTTTACCTTGCTCTAAGACCTTAGTCAAAAGTGGCAAAGAATAAACCAATGTAAAAAAATCAAATGGATGAGAATCTGTTAAGAACTTGATTCTGAAAAGTACTCTTGATATTAGGTCTAGTAATGGTTCCTGTTTGAAGCCATCATCCAATGAACCTATACCATACATTCTCAGAGTGGCAACACCCAGTGTGTACTTCAATGGTCCCAACTTTGGTGAGGTGACAGATGAAAGATTTAAGTAGGTATCTGTAGGAATAGAACCCATCATTTCCTCAATTACTGGTAAAGCGATTATATCAAGAAGTTTGTTGACAGCAGTGGCAAACCAGATGTCTTTACCATTATCAGCAATAGAAGAATCCTTATATAAGGCCTGCACAATACCGACACCACGACGTAATGAGTTGTATTTGAATTGGGCATTCTTTCTGATATCTGCTTCCTTGATTAATTGTTCGTTCACTAAAGCTTGCTGTTCCTTGGTTAATTTTTTGTTACCTTGGTTCTTCTTTGACACTTCCTTTCTGACACTTTCTTCCCATTTACGGGTTTCGTAATCTTTGGAGTTCTTGTCTTCGACTACCTTCTTGGTGGATTGAAGAACATCAACAACAGGTTCATCTCCAGGAGCTTTCCATATCTGTAAATCAAGATCACTAATAGAAAGAAATGATTTTGCAGATAAATCTTTGGAGATGAGTTCAGTCAAGAGAGGGGCCACTGCTGTAGGATCAATGAAAGATAGTGTAGCAAAAGCATCTGTACAAGCATCAAATATACCAGAGTCGATTGTTTTTGGGCTGGCATCTAACAAGATTTGTCCAATCTTAGCAACGAGTGGGCCATGATATCTCTTGGTTACTAAACCAGGATCAATATCAGCACCGAGACATAAATTAACCCATGTAAATTTGGAAGGCAACAAAGAGTGATGAGCAACGAAAATGGATTCACTAAGTTGGTCAATAACTGCTTCCTCGTCATTCACATTTTTATTGAAAATAGCGTGTAACACCTTGGCTGCAAATGCATAATCATAATTCAAACTATAATCATCAGACTGAGATGAGTTGGTAAATGCTTCAATCAAAGCAGAGATCACAGAGTCACCGATAACTCTTTGATCTTCTGAGCATGCTGTTGTCAACAACTTAATAGCAGATTGGCGGACATCTGGTGTAGAATCTTTTGAGAGAATCAACGAGATCCAAGCTCTCCCTAAATCAGTACTTGATTCTGTAATAGACCATGTCGATGCATATAGTGCCTTGATAAACCAAGACTTTTCTTCAGCTGTAGTTAATTTTGAAAAGACCCTAACGTTGGTCAAAATAGATGGTTTCTCGGAATCAGTTAATGCCTTAACGAATACTTCTGAGAACTCATTCACCTGTTTGATCTGGCTGGAAATAGACAAGACCACATATGGAGCAATTAGACCTTTGATATTAGTTAATGGATTAGCAATGATTTCATCAGAAGATGAGACAAAGGTAGGTTTCAAATCAACAATGAAATCTATTAATGTTTGTGTGACTGTGACTTTTTCAATATTTGAGCCTAGGTTGATATACCAGAACTTTCTGATATGTAATTTTGGGTCTTTCAAACCTTTCTTAACACCATCCATAACTTCTTTTGTAATAACTGAATTATTCCAGGACTCATTAGTATAAAATGGGAGCAGATGGTAGTAAAATGCGTTTAGTGATTCTTGCAGTGAGATTTCATTTTGATCCTTAACAATAAGTGGTAACAAACCATTGACAATCTTCAATGACACTTTTTCAAATGAATTGGAGACTAAAGACAACAGTTTGACAACAAGAGCCTTCTGTTCAGCATTAGATATAGTCTTGATCGATTTTAATAGCTCATCTATGATTGTAATTATTGTTGCTTCATCAGATTTTGAAGTCAATGATGATGTTATGCAAACCTCAAAATTTTGGAATGCTAATTCACGAACTGCATCCTTAGATGATTTCAAAGATGCGATGAACTGTGTCAATAACTTAGAATTGACTAATGATTGAGGGATATCAAAAGATGATGTCAATGATTCAAATAAATGAACCGATAAACTCAATGCCAACTCAGATGATCTCATGATTGATTTCTCAATACTTGGAATAATGGATGAGTTAAGGTCATCAGCAGTTAAAAATTTGTTGAAGAATGGAGAAATACCAGATGCATTTGATAGTGGTAGTTTAGTTGCTAAAACAACCTTATTGTAATACTCTATTATGGAAGCCTTTTCATTAACATCTAAATTCGTTGTAGATTCACTTATTAGACCTATCAAAGTTATACTTGAATCAATCGAAGCCTTTGAGGTAACATCACTCAACTTCTTAACAACAGATGAAATCTGAGATTCAGATAATGATTTGAAAGCTAATTTTGAAGAGTTGAATATGGATTTCCTTATTCTTGTCTTATGAGGATGTTCATTTTCTAATTTTTGAGAAAGAATGGCATCAAAAATGCTTGAATAAATATCAACAATAGTGTTCAATAACTCTGTGGATAACTCACCTGAAAATCTTATTAGTGTGGAATCAATCCAAAATGACAACACCAAAAGATCACTAACAGCTACTGATTTATGCTTGGAGGCAATCTTCAATGAATTGACCAAGAAGAAAGCCAATAATTTTGGATCTCTAGATAAAATCTCCATCAATATGTCTTTTGATAAATTGATTGATTTGACATCTTGAAAGTGACTGTAGTGCGACAACAAAATGGTTTCAATTTCCAATAAGGTCTTCTTGTCGACAGCTTCATCTTGATTTATGTATGATTGAATCTGGTCAAAACAGTTTAATCTATCACCGAATGAAGAAAAGAATAAATCCTTTTCAATTGATGAAGATAACTGTTCCCAAGAAACAACACCCAATGACATTGCGACTATTTATCTAAGTTTTGTGGTTAAGTAATAACTTATAACTCAAAATAGACAAACGCAAGTATACCAAAAGACGTAATATAAAATGAAAGCTGTTAGATTTGTCTAACTTCAATCTCACTTGGTATAATGACCACTCTCAAAATTTTTCAATGGACACAAATCGGTTCGCGCCACATATTGAATCCAAGGCATAAGTGTCATACAAATATTTTCTGGAGATGTGACAGTTATGCTGGAAGTCAACTCAGACAGTTAAGAGTGCATCTATCTACAAAAATTTGTGCTTTATCGTTCTATGATGAGTTGAATATATAGATTGTTTTGAGAGTTACATGAGGTATACTAGATACTTGCTGACTTGTATTGAAAAGAGAGAGAGATGTTAGAGCCTTGTATAGTTCAGTTTTCCAGATCATTCATTTCACTTAGTGTAAGATTCTAAGAGGGCATCGTCATATCTGAGAAATTTCCCGTTCAGTTCATCTCCAAAGCCTCTTCTGGAAAGATTTGCGTATATCGTAGCAGGAACAATTGGGTCTAATAGTTCTGAATTTGCCTTGAAATCAGTGAAACGCTTCAATGATTCTGGTGACATCTTTTTCCCGACTATATTTGAAGAAGCTGTTAGTATAAATCCAAACAAGAATAATTTAGGTTTATTGAAATTCTCAACTTACATTTTTCTCTTATATCCTTTTGCATACCAGTATCAACAACACCAGGAGCAACTGACACTATTGTGATATCCTTTTCTTCACCAGTTAATTGGACGGCAAATTGATTAATTGCTGCCTTGGAAGCACCATAAGCACCCCATCCATAATAGTTCTTTGTTGCTGCACCAGAAGATACCAATACAACGTTACCTTTGGACTCTCTTAAATATGGGATTGCTTTTGAGACTAACGTCACGACGGAGAAGAAATTGATATCAAACAACTTCTTCCAGTTTTCAATAGAACTGATCGTGGCAATAGATTCTACTGGATCTAATACACCAGCATTGGCAACAATAGAATCAATTCTTCCAAATCTTTCGATAGCTGTTCTGATAATTTCATCGCTAGTGGCCTCTAGAGAAACATCACCAACGACAGTAGCGACTCTTTCTTCCCCATATTTTATTTTGAGGTTTGTCAATGGCTCTTCAGTACGAGCAACAGCCACCAAGTAAACGTCTTTGTCCTTCAATAGTAAATCAGCAATGGAAGCACCAATACCTTCAATCAAAACAAGTGGTTAAGTTAGTATTCTGCTTTATTATTATTGTAAACGAAATGGATGGGGGATCATTGATTTCTTTGGAGAAAGAACCCAATATTTAGTTGGTTTGTGTCCACATATTCGTGACAATCCCTCTAAAAATCTAGACTACTTACCCTTGGATGCGCCTGTTAATAAAGTGACTCTCATCTCAAATAGTATTCCAGGTTGTTTTGTAGTTCTTGAGGTATGAAAGACAAAAAAGAAAGAGAAAGAGAAAGAGAAAGAGAGTGGGATACCGATGGCCCAAATTGTTTTTAATTGTTCTTCTTGCCGACACGGTAAATTTACAAATCTCAAAAATGGCAGATCACCCTCTCGACCAAAAGTTGACCACGAAATATAAACAAGACGGTCTGCACAGGAAGATAGAGAACAACAGCCATATATCACAGACAGCCGCTGTATTCATTGGGAAGTATTGATATCAATAGGCTCACCATTGAAATAGCACCATAATTTATGGATAAAAGTACGTTGTTTTCCCCTAGCTGGAGCTCATTGAAAGCTGCTACAAATATCCCTTCATATCAAGTGAACAACAGAGAAGTCATCAGTCGTACTAACAATGATGACATAGCTACTTTCCCAGACAGCGTGAAGGACGTACTTTGCAAGAACATAACTATACATGGCTATTGCAAGTACGCTGATAAAGGCTGTCATTTCAAACACGATATGGATGATAATAAAAAGCTACCAGCGGAGCTCAATAATACGGTTAGATCTTTAGGTGAATTGTCTTTATCAAGACCTCCAACTTCTGCTGGTTCGATACTATCAAATGGAGAGGCCTCTCAGATCAAGAAGAAATTCAACCCAGCTTCCTCATCCTCATTCACACCAGCTGCAAATAGCTCGAATGTTATTCCTAATCTTGCACCACCGCCAAGTGCGACCTCTAAACATACCAACAAGTTCAGCACTCTATCTCCAAAGTTTAGTGATATACCCTCTTTCATCCCATCAGCAAGTTTAGAAACTGATCAATTACCGATTATATCATCTACCAAAACTTATAACATGGACTCCCCAGCATTTAAACCTTCTCTAGCGGCATCACCTCTACCTGCCCAAAATTCAGCATCAGTCAACAACTTCTACCCATCTGCACAATTGATATATTCACAGAATACCATGTTAGATCAGAACCCACAACAACAGTTACAAGGCCTATATTCTCCTGAACAGTCTATGCAGCAGCTAAACATGTATCCTGATGAACAACTAGGACCGGATTTATCCCAGCAGCATCAACAAATGGGACAATACCCAGTACCTTCTCAGCACATGCAACCTCCACAGATATTACCAACTCCTCAGATGCACCCTGGTCTCCAACAAATAGGCTTGGTGCAACCACAATCAGTTTTACCACATCAACAAGATTACATGTTTCAGCAAACATCGAATTTTCCCCTAAAGTATCATCTTTATGCTCCTTCTACAACGGGTCATTACCCTAGATTATCTGATAATGAACAAAATCCAGAAACCTTGTTTTTGCCAAATAGCATGAGAGAATCTCTTTTGAAGAAAAATGAAGCGACGTTGCAGTACTTTCCTGCTTCAGACATGCCTGAGTTTGTTGATATTTACTATAATTTCTGTCCACTTGATAATGACCATTATATGGAGAAAGACAGCACGTCATTTGGTTATAAAAGTTCATTATATAAGGCACAATCAAAAAAAGATGGGAAATATTACGCTTTACGTCGAATTGAAGGCATCAAAGTAACGAAGAATGAGAGTATCAAAATTTTGAATAAGTGGGTTAAGCTGAAAAATACCAATGTTGTACAGGTTATTGCTGCATTTACTCAAAGAGTGTTGAATGAGGATTCTCTATTTATAGTTTATGATTTTTATCCTCAGGCCAAGACATTATTTGAAACTCATATCACAACAATTGGGAGAACGGAGCGTATTACCTCAGATTTATTATGGACATACTTGATACAATTAACAGCAGGAATCTCAGCTGTACATGAGAGAAAATTGGCTATAAGAGCGTTGTCTTTGAAGACAATAATCTTAACAAGTAAGGCAAGAATAAGGTTGTCTGGAGTTGGTGTTCTTGACATTTTGGGGTTTGAGTCAAATAGTTATGAACCAATGGATCAATTGTTTAATGTCCAACAAAGCGATATCACAAAGTTTGGTAATACAATGTTACAACTGGCTACATCAGACAAATCATTATCCTTGAGTACATTGCCTCCTCTTCAAATTGTGAAATTATTGGACGCTGAAGCTGATTTCAAGACAGCTTTAACATACTTGTTGGATGATACAAAGGAGAGATCTATGAAAGAGTTCCAAACTTTGATTATCTCTAAAATATTACAAGGATATGGTCAACTCGAATTTAGATGCGACTTTTATGAAGCTCAATTAGCAAGAGAAATCGAAAACGCAAGATTAGTCAGATTGATGTCCAAAATCAATTTAGTATTAGTCAACGATGCTCGCGCTCAGGGTACAGGAGATTTATACCCTATCAAATTGTTCTATGATTATGCTTTTGGCCAGGTCAACGAAAGAGGAAAGCCAACTCAAGACTTGTCCCACATTTTGAGATGTTTGAACAAATTGGATGCTGGCATTGATGAACTAGTGCAGTTAGTCCTACCTGAAGACCAAACATGCATCATTGTTTCTTACAAGGAACTAAAGGGAATGATTGAGAAGTCATTCCGTCAAATGAGAGATTAGACTATTCAAATGTCAAAGAGCCTTCTTTGAAGGAACACCAATATAAAAAAACTGAAAAAAGAAGAAAAAAAACATAAAAACTCCAGACGTGCTATATATCAATAAATACTCATAGCGTCAAATGTCTTGCCTTTAATGTATTATGACTCTTTAGCTACTATTGATTCAAGCGAGGGGTTCTACGTAGTCTTTTTCTCTTTTTCTCTTTTTCTCTGTTCTGTTGCCTCACTTCTCAGGACGATCCTCAAAAAAAAAAAAACCACTATAAACTAAACCACTTAACAGATATCAAAATTAACAAAGAAGGTATACGTTATAACGAGAAAAAAAGGTACCAGTCGTGATGCCAACGACCATCTACATTTAGCTTTACGTTGATAATGATATCAGCAATTTGTTTTGCCTGTAAAGCCTGCTTTGGTTAGCGTTTATGGTGGCTAGAGATATACCTACGTACACAAAAATGATCATCTTCTCATTTATTGTTCTCAACTTTGCAATGGTTTTGTGTCACAGTTCACACACAAACAGAAATTGAACGCTCTTGAGGGATGGTAGAGAAAAATCATGAATGGATGAAGCTGTTGGAAGAGAGACTTATATTCATATACTGTTAGGAGAGGGTTTGAGCTGTTAGTATCACCAACTGTTGTTTGATCACAAAGGTTACCGGAAGACAGATACAGACGTTATGGTTGGTCAGCTTCATCTTTTGAAGAGTAGGCTCAAGAGACTCAACATTGAGTTCCATCATAACAAATACAGATTGTCCTCAAAGGAACCGGTCATACACAGAGTTGATAGAACTAAACCGTTCATTACGTTGCGTACCCGTATTGTTGAAGATGATGGTTATTCAAAGGACGACATAGATGAGCATGGCTCAATTCAAGACAATTTCAGTGGATTTTCTGATCAAGGTGAAGGTGGAAGCAATCAGGAGATTCAAGATCAGAACATTGACCAAGATGAGTATGGAAACATCAAGAGAATCGACGAGACCAACAAGAGTCAACGTGAAGAGTTGTTCAGCATTAGCGATACCAGAAAGTTATGCGAGTGCATTTGTCATACTGATTTGAATTGTGCTAGTAGAGATCAAGAGTTTCACTCAAAGAATTGTAATAGTTCATGTATGAACCCTTCAAGACAGTTAGAGCTTCAGAACGAACAGCCAATTATCACCCATATCAATTATATTGAGAAGATTAGTCCAAAGAAACATCGCTTCTGGATATTTGGCAAATCAAGAACAGGAGGACCAACAACAATCAAGTCAAGCATAGTACTGACACCTGTCCAGTCTAGTTTATCAATCAATGAGAATGCCGCTGATAAGGAAACTATTGATACATCAAATGATGAGAATAAAGATGATTATAGAGGTAATATTGAAATCATAGCTCAATCTACTGGTGCGATACCCCTGGCTCCAACTCAACCATCAACACCTGTCATTTCAAGTAATAAAAATTTACATGGCCGTGTTTTAAGATTAGCTAGTGTTGAACCAAAGGCAATGAGTGATTCTGAATCCATTGATTCCACATACAGTTATGGATATGATTCTGATAAACAGAGTTCTTACTCTCGTCTACTGAGGAAAAACATAAATCGGGGTCTTTCTTTGATATCTTCTGCTAATAAAAGGAGTCATCATTTAAACCAAAACACACAAGCAAAGAATGGACAACCTTGGAGAGTGATAATGAATGACTTTTCATTACATGCTGCTTTGATATCTACTGGATCCAAGACCAACCTCCCTAAGAATAGATATATCAGTTCTGATTTTACAAACTTGAAAAGATCATCTTCAACCAACACATGTCATTCAGAGCTTTTATCATTGAGAAAGTATTCAAATAGTAATGATGAAAATGTACATATTATGGAGGAAGGAGTTGATGGATGTGATAGATTGATAAATGATCTTTCCATTTATAACAGTATCAAAGGGGGTAAAACTTTGACGATTGGGAAACATGAGTATGGTACTGTGACCTCTGAAGTTTTAGAGAATGATCCTTACAATGGAGCTGATAGTTCAGCTGTTTACAATGGAGTATTTCAAGCATATGCTTATATGGATGATGAACAAAACATTGATAAGAGGTTTGACAGGGTTTCCATTGAACATAACTTGATTGATATAAGTAATGGATCGATAGAAGAAGAGGAAATCATGCCTTTGAATATAAACAAAGATTTGAAGCAGTTGATATGAATGCTGCTCGCTAATGTACCATACTTCAATATTAGAGACAATAAAACACATTCTTGTACTAGTTATTCACTTATTCATAGTAGCTAATTTGAACGTAACCCTCTTTTATTTAACCGAGCGGACTTTTTGAGGCGAACCTTTAAGGAAGCGAATTGTTTCAGAAATTGTGAAACCGCTGCCAAGTTTGAAGAGATTCTGTGATTTGTGAATTGATATTAGTGCGACTGGATAGAATCAGAGCTACGCTGGGTGGACACATTCTTGATATCTTTTCCACTTTCCCATTTTCTTTGCAGTACCCCCCTTGGAGATTACAAGGCTCAGCTCGTTGTAGGTTGGAATTTCACATCCTAATACCATAGAGGCCCAGAGAATATCAACATCGATAATAACTTATTTGCTGCCATTTCTGGACTGTTGAATTGTATATTTTGAGTTTCTAGACATACATCCTAGTTTGAAAGGTAGGCTTTGTTATTTGCTGGACATTTATATCTCATTTTTCAAAGATTTATTGAGCTTTCATTTCCAAACAGGCCAAATATCACTTCACATCTTTCAAAATCAAGGCAAACCAAGTCAGATATATATCACTGATTCATCAACTGCATAGACAATGGGGTGCACTGCTAGTCAGCCGGTCCAGGAAGGATCAGAACAATTGGACCCATTTCTGAAAGTGAAGAGGGCAAACGATGCCATTGAAAAGAGACTTCAATTAGAAAGACAGAGAGAGAAGAATGAAGTAAAGTTATTACTATTGGGTGCTGGTGAGAGTGGTAAATCTACTGTTTTGAAACAAATGAAAGTGTTACATCATGATGGGTTTTCACATAAGGAGAGACAACAATATAGTCAAGTTATTTGGGCTGATGCTATTCAAAGTATGAAGATTTTAATTGTACAAGCAAGAAAATTTGGGATTCCATTAGAATGTGATAAACCAAACAATACCAAATTATTTCGTTGTAAACAGATAATATTAGCTACAAAGCCATTAGAACAAATAGATACCAGTGTTGCTGGTGGTACAAATTTCTTGAATGATTATGTGTTGAAGTATAGTGAAAGAAGTGAAGCCAAAAGAAGAATTCAAAGTACTGGTAAAACAGAATCATCCTGGAATATACCACAAAACTCTCAAGCCAAGGAAAATACAGCTAATGATAATGGAACAGGGAAAACAATCTTGGAGGCTTCTGAATTAGAAAATATTAATGAACCTGGTATAAGTTCAGTTAATTTGACAAATAAGAATGCAGAAAATATAACACGAGAACAAATTGCAGAATCTATAAAGAATCTTTGGAAATTTGATTATGGTATTAGACAATGTTTTCAAAGAGCCAATGAATTTCAATTAGAAGGATCTGCTGCTTATTATTTTGAAAATATTGATAATTTTGCCGATGCTAGTTATCTATGTACAAATGAAGATATTTTGAAAGGTAGAATAAAGACAACTGGTATTACAGAAACAAGTTTCAATATTGGTTCATCCAAATTCAAAGTATTAGATGCAGGAGGACAAAGAAGTGAAAGAAGAAAATGGATTCATTGCTTTCAAGATATTACAGCCGTTTTATTTGTGTTGGCTGTTAGTGAATATGATCAAATGTTGTTTGAAGATGAGAGAGTGAATCGTATTCATGAAGCCATGATGCTTTTTGATTCTCTTTGTAACAGTAGGTGGTTTTATAACACACCGTTCATATTATTCTTGAATAAGATTGATATATTTGAACAAAAGATAAAATTATCACCAATCAAGAAGTTTTTCCCAGAATATCCTGGTGCTGGAAAGCAGGGAGATTTCAACCAAGGTTTGAAATATTTTGAAGATATCTTTTTAAGTTTGAACAGAACGAATAAACAGATATATGTTCATAGAACATGTGCTACAGATACCAAGAGTATGAAGTTTGTTTTGACAGCAGTGACAGATATGATTATCCAGCAGAATTTGAAGAAGAGTGGGTTGTTGTAAGTAGAAATGGACTTTAACTAATTATGATAACAATAGACAATAATTTTATAAATCAATCAAATCAAGAGCATTCAGCTTGTAGTATTATAATCGTTCCAGCAGCCTGTGACCTTGTAACAGGATTGGAAGATAACTAATATGCAACAGCGTGTCGCCACAGTGGCTTTTTTTCAGGAGGAGATCGTGTCGCCCGATACTTGACACATTCGATCGAAAAAAAGGGGGATGATCTGATTTATCCAAAAGTCGTCGAACTTTTGCTATTAGAGAGCAAACGAGTTTGTGGTTGGTTCATTGCAAAACTAGAGATTGGTGTAGTGTAATTTACATTGTGATGAGCTACAAGTGGTTCGTAAAGATAACAACATGTATTGAATACTAACTAGGCTAGCTAGTTCGAGTATAAAACAAATAAATGTGACAAAAGTTCTATAGTTGTGTTCAAAGTTGTAAATTAAAATTTGTGTTTGTTCGTTGAGTTCCATTAAAAATTATGCAGAGTTGGTCAACCATAGTATGTTTAGTAGCTATAGCTTAACCTGAATTATGCCAATGCTGAGTCGACGTTTGATTCAGATTCTTCGACTAGCAAACCAGTAGCATCGTCTTCATCTTCAGCGTCATCAACCTCTTCACTGAGCAAATCATCGACATGTTGAAGTTTGTCAAACTTGACCTCATGGGCTTCAGCGTTGGAGCCTCTTCTTGGCTTTCTAAACGAGATGTCATCCATGTCCATGACTTCATCGCCCATTTGTCCCCAGTTTCCCTTACCAGCACCATTCTTCTTGACCTTGCTTGCTAACTGGTCGATATGGCCATTGTGGGTGAAGTAGTGTGAATCAGCCTTTGATTCGTGTTGAGTCCACTTGTTAGTTCTAGTCATTGTTGATATGTTGTTGTTGTTGTTGTGTTGTTGATTTGTAGTATTGAATATACTGGAGAAGAGGAAAGGAGGAATAAGAGGAAGGAATTGAAGAGTCCCATCCGCTCCTTATATAGGTGTTTCCTGGACGTGGCCGTACCGGGGGATGGTTTTGTAGCGTGATGCCTACCCCAGAAAATGGAAATGGGAACGGTGTGGTGTGCTAAAGTGATTGAGTAAAGTGTTGAGCTTTTGAGGTGATCTGGGATCTGTGTGGCTACGAGTTACGAGTTAGTCATATCGTCATATATTGAACGAAGCATCGCCCTGGGTCATTTCTTGAGAAGCCTTTTGAAGAGCACTTTGAAGCCATATCTGGACCTGGAATCACTTGGTGCCATTGGAGCAGCATCAACTTCTGGATCTGGATCTGGATCTGGAGCTGGTGAATCAGGAATGGTGTTGGAAGTGGTAGCAGTGCTATATACATCATCATTGGAATCTTGACTAGTCTCATCAAGATCACTCCCATCACTCCCATCACTCCCTGCATCACTCCCAGCAAAATGAAAAAATATGTTGTTCTCGATATTCATGCCAAACTTGTTTTCCCAAGAATAAGTGGAAATGCGCATCTCATCTATATCGCCATTCTTCACTTTCCAAAGTTCAAGTTTTTGGGAAAAATCATCAAACTGTTCTCCATCAATACTTGTGTAAACATCTTCTTTATTGAACTCGGTTCGAATGTTCCAATTAGGGCTGTTCTGCACCTTTGTAGTATCAAGAATTTTTTTGATTATTGGACCTCTGAAGATATAGCTAATAGCTCCTCCATTTTCGGCAAACTTCAAAGTGATTAAGATGTTTGATTTTTCGTCATCAAAGAAGTCTTGACCAGAGTAGTATTCAATTACTTCTTCCTCCTCCGAATTGAAGAGATGATTTGGCATGAGATCCAAATCATATTGCCTAAATAGAAGAGGATCGATAAGTGATCTCGGATGAAGAACGACAAAAGTTTCTTGGGTATTAACAATCATATTGACAAGTGCATCCAATTTTATATGATTTTGTACGTTATCTCTTCTCAACATTGGTTGGCAGCTTCTCAGAGTCAAAAGTCCACGAGGACCCAGCTTTATGGGGCCAAGGCGCTGGAAATATTTATAGCATGGGAACACAATTCGATTCAAATATTTTGGAAATAATTCTCTCCAGAATGAAGGATATCTTTCCAATCTTTTGAGCAAAGATGAGTCAAGAGTTGATTTCGATAAAAGAAGCACCTCAATATTCTTTAAGTTCAGGAACGTTAAATCGACATTCATGGAGTCTTGTATCACCAATGACCTGAGACCGGGATAATGTTCACAACACATACTACCAGTTATGTGTCCATTGATGACAAACCCATCAGTGCCTGGTGGTAATGAGAAGAAGGCCTTATGGCACTGTAATTGTTTCTCAAGTAATAGAGCTGCTGTTCGCATTGCTTGAATACCCCACGAATCAACACCATCCATAACTGAACTCAAATGCATCACACAGATCTCTGTGAACCGAGTTGAACTTGTTGGCTTGTACTCAGCGTAATGATAACTCTTATCATAACACTTCCTGATGCCCAACGTGGTGTCAGAGTTTGTTATGCTATTGTAGTGCAAAAACAAATGATCAATCAAACATCTCTCTGTACTCTTGCTTATCATTTTATCACCAATAATACCGCTTGATAGGATCTTTGCAATTACTTTGCCTTCCATCAACTCAAAATCGCCATCCTCACTTGAACTGTCCTTTTCTCTGATGAAGGAAATTACGTTCGTAAGCAGCAATTTTGAGGTTGATTTTGGTAGGACTGATAATAAGCTCAGTATGTCCTTGATTGACAATAGGCACTTGAACAGTTCAATAGCTATATCAAATGGTAACTCTGCAATCCAAAACATTTTGAATCCCCCTTACAGTTGCAACAGCTTGTCGCGTTCGTGTATGAGGAAGTTTGAGTATGGAATGGTCATTGGGTTGATGCCATAAAAAATATCAATATCAATCGCTGAATATCAGGAACACTAAAAATTCTCATGTACGTAGTAGCTCTAACCTCTCTTTGCTAGTTTCATAAAATTTAATATTCTCAGATCAACTCCCAGAAAACTGATAACTCCGATAAAAAAGGATTTCTGAGGTCTCTGAGTAGTTACTAGATTTGCTCTCTATGAATTGGCTTTCAAGAAGGTAATGATGGTATCTATCATCGCTGTATACTGCTGTGATGACAGTCTCACCAACTGGGAACCTCAAATCTTCAGTTTTTAATCTTGATTGGCATAGAAAAGAGAGAGAGGAGTAACCCTCAAAACAATTAAAACTTGAAAATTAGGAGTTATCCAGAAAAAGTATGCCAATCAGCTTGACAACAACAGAGTAGTCTGATCTTGAGTGCATCCACTTCCCTGTACTATGTATTATTCAGTCAAACTAATTAAATGTTTGTTACCTGACAGCTGCTACATACGTACAATTATATAAAAGAAGAGATTGGAAAATTTTGCGTTGAGAAATTAACAATTGTACGACGTACAATCATCTGGATAAGAAGATACAGCTGTGATTTATGATGTATTGTATTGAACGATAGATGATTGCAATCTAATAGTGGTCAATTTTCATTGATGTTATTGTACGTTAGTGCTGGGCATTTTTAAGCTTCCTTATAGTTATTATAATGACATCTGAACCACAAATTACCCAGACATCCACAGCCATGTCAGAAACTCATGATCAAAATTTAAATTAATTAATGAGCTTTGATGAGCTATATATTTGCTCTCCTTAGTAAGTCGACAGACGCTGATAAGCTGGACTTGCAATTTGGTTGCTAGAGATACTTCTTGTGTTTTGGTAATCTGATTTTACATATCCTACAACAAAAGAAAGCCAGAACCCCTGAGTTTCTAATTGATTTATCCTCAACAATTTTATAACCTTCAACGAACATTGATCACACAGTTACATCAAATCCAAACTCAGCTAATCACCTAATCACCATCTACAATGAGAACCTACTAGACAACAACAACAACAACAACAACAACAACAACAACAACAACAACAACAACAACAACAACAACAACAACAACAACAACAACAACAACAACAACAACAACAACAACAACAACAACAACA